>JAXIVJ010003401.1:0-90000 GCA_036785665.1 Chirona hameri | reverse complement strand
CATGTATGTGTATATATGTTGCATGTGCCAACCTGGTGCACTGCCCACCTCACCCACTTATTACCAGTTCCCAACCCCAACCCCTCTATCGGCTCCCAGATCCTGCACCAACTACATAACCCCTCTCACACACAACCTAAACCATTGCCTCCCCTGATTGCCTCAAGTATACAGTACACCTTACACACACATAAGTGCAACAGCCTATGAATGGATGGGTGTTATGATAAGTGTAGGCAAGTATGGCGCAGTTCTCATTACTTTGTCTCTTTTCTGAATAGGTTTAGACTAGCAAATACAAATAAAGTATTACATTATATGGTGCATGCATTTCTTGCTTTCTGTTCCTGGTGAGGCTTGACCATGCGGTCCTCTGCAGCAGAGTTTTCTGATCTCCTGTTCAAAATTAGAATAGCACCTCCATACTCCCTTGGTCCTTTCTGATGCTGGGCCGGTCGACGGGCGCCTTTGGATTGGCGCGTGGATGGCCCGTCTGGGCTTGTGCGCGGGGCTTGGCTATGGGGTCTGCCACGGGGCTGCAGTTGATGTATGCCGTGTGATTTGTTTGTTTATGTGTCTGAGAATGTGTGTGCATGTGCTTATGAATTAGCATGTGTGTGTGTGTGTGTGTGTGTGTGTGTGTGTGTGTGTGTGTGTGTGTGTGTGTGTGTGTGTGTGTGTGTGTGTGTGTGTGTGTGTGTGTGTGTGTGTGTGTGTGTGTGTGTGTGTGTGTGTTGTGTGTGTGTGTGCGTGTGCGTGTGTGCGTGTGTGCGTGTGCGTGTGTGCGTGTGCGTGTGCGTGTGCGTGTGCGTGTGCGTGTGCGTGTGCGTGTGCGTGTGCGTGTGCGTGTGCGTGTGCGTGTGCGTGTGCGTGTGCGTGTGCGTGTGCGTGTGCGTCGTGTGCGTGTGCGTGTGCGTGTGCGTGTGCGTGTGCATGTGCGTGGTGCGTGTGTGCATGCGTGTGGTTGTATACAATTTACTGTGAACGCAGTTCAGGCAGGCTTCAATATGCAAAACAAAACTAAAAAAGGGGAAAAAATGAGAGAAAAAAATGTGTTGAGTTCTAGTTCTTGGTGGTGGTTGGTGAAGCATAACAAAAACAAAACAAAAAGTGTTCGCGGCCCCGTGGCTGGTCCCTGGTCTCTGGCCCTGTGCACACTCCTATTGGCTACCAGGCGCTGGTCGGTCAGTTGGGTGATGGGGGGGGAGCTTGTTAGCACGGGTCCGACGTGTCCGATCGCAGTGTCCATTATTGGACGTTCACTTACAACACACCTAATCTAAACATGCTTAATAATATCCTTTGTTCATAAATATAGCCCTTCAGAGAATAGTCAAACATTCAATACCTATCCAAAAATGAATGTTGATTGCTCTTGAGCTTCCCGTTAGATAGAAGGAGAAAAGGCACCTACGCAAGGAAGCGTAGATAATTTCTCGTTCAGAACTAGGCGGCAATACAGCAATGCCCCTAGTTGCTGGCTATAAACATCCCATAGAGCTTGAAAACAAAGTTTTCAAACCTATCGTAAATATAGGAACCAATGTAGAAGTGAAAGACGAAAAATATGAAAACCTATTGAATAACTGCAGCTATAATTCATTGGGAGATAACACAACACACACTGAAAGTAATCCTGGAATTCATATTCTCCATGTAAACTGTAGGTCGATGTATTCTGCTGAAAAATTTGAGGAATTTCAACTATTTATACAAAGATCAAATATAGACTGGTCCATCATATGTGTGTCCGAAACTTGGCTAACTCATGACATTGAATCGACAAGATGCCTTGAGGGTTACAAATCTTTCTTTCAGAGTAGGGATGGTTCCCAAGGTGGGGGTATGGCTATATTTATAAAGAATAATATTGAAACAGAACTTATAACTGGCAATAATCTGACTTGCACAGAATCGATTTTTGTTGAATGCAGAGTAAACCCCAAACTTAAATTCATAGTGGGGCCCAGGTCTATCGACCACCCAAACTGAATCCCGCCATTTTCCTGACTGAAATGGAGATCTGTTTAAAAAGCATTACATCAAGGAACGCCACAGTAATTATCTGTGGTGATTTCAACTTCGATCTTTTCAAAGCGGACGAGGACAATATTGTTCAAGATTTTTCTCAGTATTTTCCTTGTATATGGCTTCCTACCTACAATCTGTAAGACCACCAGACTAACAGAAAATAGATGGTCACTTATTGATAACATATTCTCCAATAATATTGACTTGATTGATAGATCCCACATAATTTTTGATGACTGTTCAGATCATTTTCCAGTATATATTACATGTAACACTCCAGTCTCAAAACCTGCCACTAAGTCAATAGAACGTCGTACAATATTTAACTTTAGGAAAATAAATGACTTAAAAAATCACTTAGTAGAATCCTTGGCGAAATTCACAAACATATCAGACCCTGAACTGGCCTGTAGTCAATTACTGCAGGCATACACAGACGGGATTGAAAAATTTAGCTTTAAAATCAAACAAAATCGAAAGTCGACCCCCAGTAAATCCCTGGATCACCCCAGCGATTCTCTCATCCATTAACAGACGCCATGAGCTTTTTGCCGTCAAATGCATATATCCAAACTGAACAAAACGAAAGCAAATATAGAAACTATAGAAACGTATTAAACAATATCATAAGAGCAGCCAAACGTAAGTTCATTGAAACGGAACTTGAGAAGCATAAAGAAAATCCTCGTAAAATATGGGGACATAATCAAAAGCGTAAGTAAGGGCAAAACCCAAGAGTTTCAGTTCCCATCATGCTTCCAAGGAATGCTAGGCGAGGAGATAAAAGACCCCCAAAAAATTGCAAACGAATTCAACAACTTTTTCACATCTATTGGTGAAAAACTACAAGAGAAAATTCCTCCTACAGAGGAAGACCCTGTCATTAATATTACAAAAGTTGCAGACTCACCACTCGTTGATTTTGAGGGTCATTAGTGTAGATGAACTAAAATCTATTATAACTAACTTGAAAAATGTTGGGGCAGGGATCGACGGAATAAATGCCAAAATATTCAAAGGAACATATATCAGCATCATCAATCAGTTAACCCATCTAGTAAATATATGTTTAAGTAACGGTGTTTTTTCCTAAACAACTAAAGATTGCCCATGATCAAACCAATATATAAAAGCAAATGCAAAACAGATGTTTAACAACTACAGACCAATTAGCATACTTCCATATATTTCCAAAATTCTTGAGAAGGTAATATATATCAGGCTTACTGGTTTTCGAACTATGAATAATCTCATAAGCAATTCTCAATTTGGTTTTCAGAAAGGCCTATCTACATACATGCCACTCGTGTTGTTGCAAGAAAAGATCACAAAGGCCTTTGAAACAGGAAATGCAACATGTGGCATCTATTTGGACCTTCGAAAGGCCTTTGATAACAGTTAATTCGAACATACTTATAGCAAAACTTAAAAAATATGGTGTAACAAGTACAGCCCTGAGGTTGATTACATCATACTTAACAGAACGCAAACAATGTGTAATAGTTAATGAAAATACTTCCGAACTACGCCATATTAATATTGGAGTACCACAAGGTTCCATCCTAGGACCATTACTATTCATCATATATATTAATGACCTTCCAAACACTTTCAATAATGCCACTTGCTTACTCTATGCGGACGACACCGCTCTTTTCTTTGAAAGCAACAATGCAACACACTTACAATCAATAATTAATGAAGAGCTACCCAAAATAAGTAAGTGGTTAAACATGAATAAGCTCTCCTTGAATACTGATAAAACTTTTTGCCAACTCTATAGCAACTCAAGTAAAATCACAAATGTGGATGTTGTTATAAATGGTAAGAATATCAAATTTGTTGATGTAGTTAAATATCTTGGTGTATACATAGACAACAAACTCTCTTGGCGCTATCATATAAATCACCTTGCAAGCATCATTGGCCGAAACATAGGGATTATCTACCGCTCTAAGTTCGTACTTGGGCGGAAACCATTACTTTTGCTCTACAACTCTCTTATATTGCCCATATATAAATTACTGTTGCATTGTCTGGGGTAATACTTTTCCCACATATATAAACAGAATAGAAATTTTGCAAAAAAAAAGCTGTGCGAATTATAACCAGTAGCAATAGACTTGCTCATGCTGGTCCACTATTCAAAGACCTCAAATTACTGAAAGTACAAGATATAGCCAAGCTACAAATACTTGTTGTAATCCACAAAAAGATTCAAGGAACATTGCCAAACAAGATTAGATCTACTTTTCAATATAAAGGAGCAACGAGAAACCGATACCAGAACTATTCAACATGTAATTGAACCTTTTCTCATATAAACTTTATAGAACACAAACTATAGGATGGCAGGGACCCCGCCCTATGGAATTATATCATAACTCCCCCTGTTTCTTTTAATAGGTGATGTTCCTTCCTCGAAACATATCATTAAGCAAGTCACCAAAAAACACTTCCTGCAATCTTACATTTAGCAATGATTGCATTCTGTAGCATAACATATATAATTCATGACTAAGCACATATTCCTGCAATCTTACATTTAGCAATGATTGCATTCTGTAGCATAACATATATAATTCATGACTAAGCACATATGTGGTATGTATGTATGTATATGTATGCATATGTGTGTGTGTACATATATATGTATGTGTATATGTGTATATGTGTGTGTGTGTGTGTGTGTGTGTGTGTGTGTGTGTGTGTGTGTGTGTGTGTGTGTGTGTGTGTGTGTGTGTGTGTGTGTGTGTGTGTGTGTGTGTGTGTGTGTGTGTGTGTGTGTGTGTGTGTGTGTGTGTGTGTGTGTGTGTGTGTGTGTGTGTGTGTGTGTGTGTGTGTGTGTGTGTGTGCGTGCGTGCGTGCGTGCGTGCGTGCGTGCGTGCGTGCGTGCGTGCGTGCGTGCGTGCGTGTGTGCGTGTGCGTGTGCGTGTGCGTGTGCGTGTGCGTGTGCGTGTGCGTGTGCGTGTGCGTGTGCGTGTGCGTGTGCGTGTGCGTGTGCGTGTGCGTGTGCGTGTGCGTGTGCGTGTGCGTGTGCGTGTGCGTGTGCGTGTGTGTGTGTGTGTGTGTGTGTGTGTGTGTGTGTGTGTGTGTGTGTGTGTGTGTGTGTGTGTGTGTGTGTGTGTGTGTGCGTGTGCGTGTGCGTGTGCGTGTGCGTGTGCGTGTGCGTGTGCGTGTGCGTGTGCGTGTGCGTGTGCGTGTGCGTGTGCGTGTGCGTGTGCGTGTGCGTGTGCGTGTGCGTGTGCGTGTGCGTGTGTGTGTGTGTGTGTGTGTGTGTGTGTGTGTGTGTGTGTGTGTGTGTGTGTGTGTGTGTGTGTGTGTTGTGTGTGTCATAAAAACACTGCGTGCATCATTCATACTATCGTATACTCACATTGAACAAATACTTATAATAACACATCAAGCATTGTCATCAAATACCTCGAAGCATTGTAACTTAAAAACAAATAAAGTTTAGTTACACAAGCTTCATAGGTTATAATTATTAGTTATATAATTAAATAATTAGCCTTATATTATATAGCTATTGTAAGGTATAGCACAAGTAAGTTATAGTTAAATATAGTTACACAATAAATCAGAGATGGAAATATATATTGGTTTTGACCAATATAAATACCTGTATTTCTTGTGTACATTCTTGAAGTATAATTCATTTGATATCATTCGCGTAAGCCACCCCGACTAACTGGCGCTGGAATCTGGGTGAGACCGAACAGCAACAAGCTTTGCTTAGCTGGGAGGACTCACCGGGTTCCAGCAAAGACCTTCTGCTTGCCTAGACCAGGACCTGCCTTGCCCAGTGTTTTTTGGTGACTTGCTTAATGATATGTTTCGAGGAAGGAACATCACATATTAAAAGAAACAGGGGGAGTTATGATATAATTCCATAGGCGGGGTCCCTGCCATCCTATAGTTTGTGTTCTATAAAGTTTATATGAGAATGAAAGTGTATCCTGTCTCACTGTCTGGCAAACCGTTCTTGATACCAACGAGATCGGGGCAGCAGACAGTGAGACAAACCCTTGTGATCCTTACTAACTTGGTTATGTATGTGAGAATGTACTATTCCCAGGGGGCGTAGTTGGGGGGCAGTCGCTTGCTGATTTCAGCAGCGACTACTTTCTGCCTTCTTTTTTTACCACAGCTAACACACCACCGCCCTCCTCTCTTCATTGGCTTTTTTATTTTATTATTCCATTTCATAGCTGGGAGTGCCGCGACATTTTCTCTTTTGTTTTCTGGTGTTCACGTAAGGTGATGTGCGTCGTTGGGATAGAGGGCGGGGGCACTCCTGGTCACCTGTTCATGGGTGGCGGCATAAAAAAACACACCACCAGTAACGTGCCAAGTCTGATGTGTGGACATGTTAAGTTTACCCTACTTGCTATGCGATTTATTTTATCCACTTTTTGATCAATTATATTATTAATTATTTTAACTTAACCTTACCTTGAACTCGGTAGCAGGGGGTGCTTCACAGAATTGCTAAAACATTTTTAACATGTGTCGCTTTATCGCTCCAAATCGAGGTTTTAAAATGCTGCCATCATGCCTCCATGGGCATTGGTCATTAATATAAAATATACTCTGGGTTTCTAAATTTGTTCCAAAATGTATACCAGTTTCTACTATGCAGCAAAGTTGGCTGATAAAACCAGCGGATTCGCTGGACGGATGGCGGATAGTCTCCCGTTCAAAGTCAATGAGTGGTCTTCCGCGGTTCTCCAAAACCGCTGTCAACTGAAAAAGTAATTTGAAGACAACTTGGTATAGTTTGTATGGTCTATAAAAAACAGCTATAATTGTGGCCTAATATGCTGCCATTCTGATGGTGTCAAACTTATATAACTTGCTATGTGGGACGCGTATTTTTTTTTGGTAGACTGTGGGACAGCATTTTCATGTGTGAACCATAATTATGACCTGCAAATGCAGTATAAGTCGCCTTTGCATATCCCACTGCTCGATGTAAAAAGCACATGCATGCAAAAATGCAGCAAGTGACTCCTCTGATGGATCATTTGTGATGAAAAACAAGCCAACCTGGCAAGAAAAAGACAAATTTTGTTCTCCGACGTCGTCCAGCAGGACGGGACATTTTACTACCCCTGTTTGTAGTGGCCACGTTTCAACCGTTTCCCAAGACCGGCGAACACACGGAATTGTATCGAAACCAGGCCGTGGGGAATATGCTCATGTCGGGTGATCACAGAGCCCAGCGGCAGGCACGACTGCTTAGACGATTGGGCACGGCAGAGGTAATTTATTCGGAGATATCCAAAGATCCCGTATACCACATCTCGTCAATGGTGAAGAAGTGCAAGACATCGATGCATAACCATGCGGTTGCAAATGGTCAGAGGTGTCATGGCCCAGAATCAGGTCGTCAGTGAATCATATCCACCCAATCGTGATAAAACGACCGGGTGTGGGCCCAAAACAGCAAGGAGTTGCATATCCCCGAGACGGTCAAGCGGCCTCCTGAAAGTCCTCGTCTGGAGCATTACGAGCTACAAATGCCTCCCTGACTCGCATAACGTGCCCCGTGGCCAGACAGCCACTGACGACTACTATGCCAAGGAAGTGCTGAAAATGGCCAGAACATCAGCGATGCTGCGAAGAAGGGGAATGGCCTGCCAACCGATGCCAATTTCCTGTCGGACATGTCTGGAACATTACAAACAAAAAACAAGACGGCGCTCTAGTCCATCAAGCCAAAGAGGACCACAAAATGGTGTCGCAGTCACTTTCGCAGTCACCTTACTATCTCATTGATCATTTGTACCCATGCAATACAATACATTTTCGATTCATCAGGTATCTTTTTTTTAAGAAACGTTCGATATCCATGTCAGCTCCCTTTCTTTCTTAGTCATTTGAAGCACATAAGTAGATAGGCATCTGCGACAGGGATGGGACAACACCGCCGCTGTTTCCTTTCAGCAAGCACAAAGAAGTGTGCCGTAAACAACCATTAACCCGCGACTTACTGGGGGGGGTCTATTTTTGCCCCCCCCCCCCCCTCCCGTTATTTTGCAATAACTTCTAAACCAACACCAGTATCGTCACCAATCTTGCATCACCTTCTCTCACATCAATTCTACATATATTGGCCAAAGCAAAAAGGTGAGGTTATGATAGATCAACCGGAAATGACGTCAGAGTGATGTCATGTTCTTCGGTTTGTGTTGCAAAATAGTGGTTTGCGGAAAATGCTGTCAAAGATACAATGTTTGAGATAAATTCAATTTTTTCAACCAAATTACTGACAATAGAGCGGGCTATCAAACTGCCATCTCGGATTTGTGAGTTTTGTATTCAAAATTTGGAAAAATCCTTTTTTTTTCTTCTTCTTTTTTTTAATCAGAATGATGCAAAAACCGGATTATATATTGTCGAGACGTGTTCGGTGAATATGTGTGCCAAATGTGAAAAAATGACTGACTTATGACCTTCAACCCTCGCCATACGGGAGCTTTTTTCACCTTCGTCCTACGGGGGGCCTGACAGCCCCCTGTTAACTTCCAAACCAAGCAACTTAGAGCAATGCGGTGAGTACCAGCATGTTGCCTGTCATGAGAGGAATCTAGCAGTATGCGAGTTTTAGGTTTCAGGTCAACGGATGACCTTCCAGGTCAAGTGAATGACCTCGGATTTACCACGTCCAGAACAGCGATTTTGACCTTCGAAAAACCTCAAAATTATAAATTGATAAATGCAAATAAAAAGGCATGATTCTAGGCCAGTTTTGGCTCAGAGATACAGAAAAGGTAATTATTTGTTCGTATCTTGTCAAAAAAAAGTCAAAAAAAGTTATTTGGAAAAATGACGCCATCAGTTTCTTACCCTTAGGGAGCCATCACTCAGTCAAAAATGAAGATATTGCTTTACAATTTGGTATCAGTATTGTCCATACTCAGTTCTCTCGCATATATTCTGTTTTTTCTAATATCTTTGAGAACAAAATATTTTGTGGGATTTTTCCCCAAAAAAATTAAAAAAAATCAGGGGTCAAAAAAACAAAATTGAGAAAATCTGAGATTACCATTTTAAAGAGAATGCCATTTTGTATCTTTGATAAATTGCGTTTGCAATTTGCTTTAAAACTCTATTTTCTAAGATTTTTCCGATATTTCTAAAAATTTACCAACATGACGTCATCAAAACGTCATTATTTCCCAAATTTCTCAACCAATTTCAAAGAAAGTTTAACAGCCTACGTATAATTGCTGTAAACTCAGTTACCGAAAATTTCAGTATGATGCATCGCATGTGTAAAAAGTTATTCTTGAAAAACCTCAGGGGGGCCTGTCAGGCCCCCCCCCCCCCCGTAGGGCGAGGGTTAAATGACAAAAATCGACCACCTCTCACAGCATTACTATGCATAAAAAATGCATTTCCGTTTTTGCTTTTTACTTCTATTTATATGGAACAAACAATGTTCTAAGGTCATTTTTCGCGTTCTAGACGAAAAACAAACCAATAAACATGTGTTACAACGCCTAATGACCGTAATCTGCAGTTTGACCTCGTGACTTCGGATGACCTTGACCTGACCCAAGGTCATAAACAGCTTAGAAAGGTACTTAGAAGTGTCAGACACACGAATCATACCGATGTATCGACTGCTTATGCGTTTAATATCGCAATTTTGCTCGACAATTCCATCCATCGAGACCTTTTGACACGGTCCAAAATGTTGTACTTGACCTGACCTGTGACGTCATCGGTTACCCCGATGTCAACAATATTATGTTTCCCTCGATAAATGTCCCAGTACTATCGAATGCCGTTTGAATGTTTGCAATCAGTCCAATAGTTCCGGAGATCCGAGGGTGGGGAGGGGCAAAACATAGCCCCCCCCCCCCTCCCCAGTAAGTCGCGTTATGAAATATACCCCAGTAACTCGCGGGTTAGGCAGATTTTGCGCCATGATATGCCTTATGTTTTCTGCTACCGAAATTCCATTTAAATTCCTGCTAACTTGCCTTCAGAAGAAAACAAAATATCGACCTGATCCCTCATCGCACTTCGACTTTTTCCAAATGCTTTTTAAGACGCCCGAAAACTGCAGTAATACCGAACAAAGTATAGATCAATGTCTCCAAAACTGGAGGGGACAATCTCCCTCCCCCTCCCGGCCTGACGGCGACGACTTTGCCATATCCTTCCCATGTTACGTGTGTCCACCTAGCAGGGGCACACGTAACCTAGTCCATTAAGGCAACTTAGGCACTGCCTAACCAGATTTCAGAGCTAGAAATCGACACTATTTCAGAGCCGTTCATGGTTATAAGTTCGGACGAATATTTGTTATCTCGATAACTTGTGATACTGGGATGATACCCGCACATGTATTTGACAGTTTCAGAAATGGTGTAAACATATTTTATATACAATTGCACGGTTATCATCAAAGCCTATTTTAGTTGCTTTGTCCCTCAGCTTTTCCTATCTTTAAGCGTTGTGAAAAACGTCCAAAACAGGCACTTAGGCAAGCCTGAGCCTGGCTAAAATAGTGGAAAAGACCAAATACGCCAAGTTCTAGTCAGAAATCAGTATACCTATTAATTTCATGTTTTTGGGATGATGACAATGGAAGGAGCAGTGTTATAGGAACATTTTTGTTCTCTAAAATATTTGAAATTGTCAGTGAGGTTTATCATATTAACTAGAAATAAAATGCCCAATAAACTCATAATAAATAACAAATAGTTAAAGGCTGAAATTATATTGAATGCATATTTCGTCTTCGGAGGCTTTCAGCAATGACAAACCGATAATTAAGCCCAGGAACGTTGTCTAACCAGTCACGAAAGGCGTGCGCCGCCACCCTATCTCAAACCCATGTGGGCCCCACCTGGCAATGTCCATATCCTTCCCATGTTACGTGTGGGGCCCACCTGGGTACGGCCATGTTTTCCCCATGTTATGTGTGCCCACCTTGCCCATATCAAACCCATATGGGCCTCATATCCTTCCCATTTGCATGCCCATGTCCTTCCCATGCCCATGTGAGCCCACGTGGCCCATCTGAGCCCCACGTGGTAACCACATGGGTGTGCTATGTGGGTATGGGACGACCGAGACCGACCGAAAATGTAAACATTTCCTGATTTAAAATAACTTGCTTAAAATCAGTTGGCAATGCACATGTGAACAAAAGCTGATGATAAGGTGTTTTTAGAACCCAGAGTCAGACGTTCCGAGATTTAGCGCCCCCCCCCCCCCCAAAAAAAGTCCGCCAATGTAGTTCAGTCAGGAGAGCGCTGGACTTACAATCTAACACAAGGTGGCAAGGTGGGTTCAAGACGCTTCGGCATCCGCAATCTGTCCCTGGCGGGAATGACCTATGGCTTGTGGCTGCGGCTGCATTCAATGTCAGAGGAAGACAGTGGGCTGGGCTGACCGTCCTCAGCCGTTGGGGAACGTATAACTTTCGCCACTAAATCCTGCCGATTAATTACCCGCTAGGATGGCGGGATCAGGACCGCGCAACGGGCTTTGCTTAGCGTGGGTCCTGGTTTCGGAAATCCACACAATCAAACACATTCCAACTAAATCCATAAGAATACCTGCTGCCTGTTCTGGACCCCCTTGTGGTGGTGTAGTGTATACCGACCATTTGCTGCTCGAGGCAGCTCCGTCGCCGGCGCTACGACCGTCCACCACCGGTCTCACGGATATTTCTGGAAGTCGCCCGAGGCGGCGGCACCGACAGGAGGGGAGCGTCTGCTTTGCAGCCGTCTGTCATATACTACACTCAGGAGCCACCTCTATACACGACAGGAAGGGAGCGTCTGCTTTACAGCCGTCTGTCGTATACTACTACACTCAGGAGCCACCTCTATACACGACAGGAAGGGAGCGTCTGCTTTACAGCCGTCTGTCGTATACTACTACACTCAGGAGCCACCTCTATACACGACATGAAGGGAGCGTCTGCTTTACAGCCGTCTGTCGTATACTACTACACTCAGGAGCCACCTCTATACACGACAGGAAGGGAGCGTCTGCTTTACAGCCGTCTGTCGTATACTACTACACTCAGGAGCCACCTCTATACACGACAGGAAGGGAGCGTCTGCTTTACAGCCGTCTGTCGTATACTACTACACTCAGGAGCCACCTCTATACACGACAGGAAGGGAGCGTCTGCTTTACAGCCGTCTGTCGTATACTACTACACTCAGCAGCCACCTCTATACACGACAGGAGGGGAGCGTCTGCTTTACAGCCGTCTGTCGTATACTACTACACTCAGGAGCCACCTCTATACACGACAGGAGGGGAGCGTCTGCTTTACAGCCGTCTGTCGTATACTACTACACTCAGCAGCCACCTCTATACACGACAGGAGGGGAGCGTCTGCTTTACAGCCGTCTGTCGTATACTACTACACTCAGGAGCCACCTCTATACACGACAGGAAGGGAGCGTCTGCTTTACAGCCGTCTGTCGTATACTACTACACTCAGGAGCCACCTCTATACACGACAGGAAGGGAGCGTCTGCTTTACAGCCGTCTGTCGTATACTACTACACTCAGGAGCCACCTCTATACACGACATGAAGGGAGCGTCTGCTTTACAGCCGTCTGTCGTATACTACTACACTCAGGAGCCACCTCTATACACGACAGGAAGGGAGCGTCTGCTTTACAGCCGTCTGTCGTATACTACTACACTCAGGAGCCACCTCTATACACGACAGGAGGGGAGCGTCTGCTTTACAGCCGTCTGTCGTATACTACTACACTCAGGAGCCACCTCTATACACGACAGGAAGGGAGCGTCTGCTTTACAGCCGTCTGTCGTATACTACTACACTCAGGAGCCACCTCTATACACGACAGGAAGGGAGCGTCTGCTTTACAGCCGTCTGCCGTATACTACTACACTCAGGAGCCATCTCTATACACGACAGGAGGGGAGCGTCTGCTTTACAGCCGTCTGTCGTATAATACTACACTCAGGAGCCACCTCTATACACGACAGGAAGGGAGCGTCTGCTTTACAGCCGTCTGTCGTATACTACTACACTCAGGAGCCACCTCTATACACGACAGGAGGGGAGCGTCTGCTTTACAGCCGTCTGTCGTATACTACTACACTCAGGAGCCACCTCTATACACGACAGGAAGGGAGCGTCTGCTTTACAGCCGTCTGTCGTATACTACTACACTCAGGAGCCACCTCTATACACGACAGGAAGGGAGCGTCTGCTTTACAGCCGTCTGTCGTATACTACTACACTCAGGAGCCACCTCTATACACGACAGGAAGGGAGCGTCTGCTTTACAGCCGTCTGTCGTATACTACTACACTCAGGAGCCACCTCTATACAAGACAGGAGGGGAGCGTCTGCTTCACAGCCGTCTGTCGTATACTACTACACTCAGGAGCCACCTCTATACACGACAGGAGGGGAGCGTCTGCTTTACAGCCGTCTGTCGTATACTACTACACCCAGGAGCCACCTCTATACACGACAGGAAGGGAGCGTCTGCTTTACAGCCGTCTGTCGTATACTACTACACTCAGGAGCCACCTCTATACACGACAGGAAGGGAGCGTCTGCTTTACAGCCGTCTGTCGTATACTACTACACTCAGGAGCCACCTCTATACACGACAGGAGGGGAGCGTCTGCTTTACAGCCGTCTGTCGTATACTACTACACTCAGGAGCCACCTCTATACACGACAGGAGGGGAGCGTCTGCTTTACAGCCGTCTGTCGTATACTACTACACTCAGGAGCCACCTCTATACACGACAGGAGGGGAGCGTCTGCTTTACAGCCGTCTGTCGTATACTACTACACTCAGGAGCCACCTCTATACACGACAGGAAGGGAGCGTCTGCTTTACAGCCGTCTGTCGTATACTACTACACTCAGGAGCCACCTCTATACACGACAGGAAGGGAGCGTCTGCTTTACAGCCGTCTGTCGTATACTACTACACTCAGGAGCCACCTCTATGCACGACAGGAAGGGAGCGTCTGCTTTACAGCCGTCTGTCGTATACTACTACACTCAGGAGCCACCTCTATACACGACAGGAGGGGAGCGTCTGCTTTACACCGTCTGTCATATACTACTACACTCAGGAGCCACCTCTATACACGACAGGAAGGGAGCGTCTGCTTTACAGCCGTCTGTCATATACTACTACACTCAGGAGCCACCTCTATACACGACAGGAAGGGAGCGTCTGCTTTACAGCCGTTTGTCGTATACTACTACACTCAAGAGCCACCTCTATACACGACAGGAAGGGAGCGTCTGCTTTACAGCCGTCTGTCGTATACTACTACACTCAGGAGCCACCTCTATACACGACAGGAAGGGAGCGTCTGCTTTACAGCCGTCTGTCATATACTACTACACTCAGCAGCCACCTCTATACACGACAGGAAGGGAGCGTCTGCTTTACAGCCGTTTGTCGTATACTACTACACCCAGGAGCCACCTCTATACACGACAGGAAGGGAGCGTCTGCTTTACAGCCGTCTGTCGTATACTACTACACTCAGGAGCCACCTCTATACACGACAGGAAGGGAGCGTCTGCTTTACAGCCGTCTGTCGTATACTACTACACTCAGGAGCCACCTCTATACACGACAGGAAGGGAGCGTCTGCTTTACAGCCGTCTGTCGTATACTACTACACTCAGGAGCCACCTCTATACACGACAGGAAGGGAGCGTCTGCTTTACAGCCGTCTGTCGTATACTACTACACTCAGGAGCCACCTCTATACACGACAGGAAGGGAGCGTCTGCTTTACAGCCGTCTGTCGTATACTACTACACTCAGGAGCCACCTCTATACACGACAGGAAGGGAGCGTCTGCTTTACAGCCGTCTGTCGTATACTACTACACTCAGGAGCCACCTCTATACACGACAGGAAGGGAGCGTCTGCTTTACAGCCGTCTGTCGTATACTACTACACTCAGGAGCCACCTCTATACACGACAGGAAGGGAGCGTCTGCTTTACAGCCGTCTGTCGTATACTACTACACTCAGGAGCCACCTCTATACACGACAGGAAGGGAGCGTCTGCTTTACAGCCGTTTGTCATATACTACTACACTCAGGAGCCACCTCTATACACGACAGGAAGGGAGCGTCTGCTTTACAGCCGTTTGTCATATACTACTACACTCAGGAGCCACCTCTATACACGACAGGAAGGGAGCGTCTGCTTTACAGCCGTCTGTCGTATACTACTACACTCAGGAGCCACCTCTATACACGACAGGAAGGGAGCGTCTGCTTTACAGCCGTCTGTCGTATACTACTACACTCAGGAGCCACCTCTATACACGACAGGAAGGGAGCGTCTGCTTTACAGCCGTTTGTCGTATACTACTACACTCAGGAGCCACCTCTATACACGACAGGAAGGGAGCGTCTGCTTTACAGCCGTCTGTCGTATACTACTACACTCAGCAGCCACCTCTATACACGACAGGAAGGGAGCGTCTGCTTTACAGCCGTCTGTCGTATACTACTACACTCAGGAGCCACCTCTATACACGACAGGAAGGGAGCGTCTGCTTTACAGCCGTCTGTCGTATACTACTACACTCAGGAGCCACCTCTATACACGACAGGAGGGGAGCGTCTGCTTTACAGCCGTCTGTCGTATACTACTACACCCAGGAGCCACCTCTATACACGACAGGAAGGGAGCGTCTGCTTTACAGCCGTCTGTCGTATACTACTACACTCAGGAGCCACCTCTATACACGACAGGAAGGGAGCGTCTGCTTTACAGCCGTCTGCCGTATACTACTACACTCAGGAGCCACCTCTATACACGACAGGAAGGGAGCGTCTGCTTTACAGCCGTCTGTCGTATACTACTACACTCAGGAGCCACCTCTATACACGACAGGAAGGGAGCGTCTGCTTTACAGCCGTCTGTCGTATACTACTACACTCAGGAGCCACCTCTATACACGACAGGAGGGGAGCGTCTGCTTTACAGCCGTCTGTCGTATACTACTACACTCAGCAGCCACCTCTATACACGACAGGAAGGGGGCGTCTGCTTTACAGCCGTCTGTCGTATACTACTACACTCAGCAGCCACCACAACGTACACACACCATACGTACAATGTGCATCGGGGATATATACCTGATACCTGAGGCTGAGCTTCAGAGGCGGTCCGCTAGGTGGCATGGTGGTTATGAAGCGGCCCATAGCTCGGCATAACTGCCAGGCCTTGCTGACATGTCGGTCGCCGGACCGCGAAGTCATCCAATTTCACCGACTGTCGCGGAGAACAGTAGCAACGGCCAAGATGCCGAATAGAAAGGGAAACTATTTCCTGCTGATGATGTTCGAAGGAACACAGGACCGCTGCATGACGCGATGTTACTCCCTCCGGTACCGCCTCCACCAGACCATCACCACTTGACGCGATGTTACTCCCTCCGGTACCGGCTCCACCAGACCATCACCACTTGACGCGATGTTACTCCCTCCGGTACCGGCTCCACCAGACCATCACCACTTGACGCGATGTTACTCCCTCCGGTACCACCTCCACCAGACCATCACCACTTGACGCGATGTTACTCCCTCCGGTACCGGCTCCACCAGACCATCACCACTTGACGCGATGTTACTCCCTCCGGTAGCGGCTCCACCAGACCATCACCACTTGATGCGATGTTACTCCCTCCGGTACCGCCTCCACCAGACCATCACCACTTGACGCGATGTTACTCCCTCCGGTACCGGCTTCACCAGACCATCACCACTTGACGCGATGTTACTCCCTCCGGTACCACCTCCACCAGACCATCACCACTTGACGCGATGTTACTCTCTCCGGTACCGGCTCCACCAGACCATCACCACTTGACGCGATGTTACTCTCTCCGGTACCGGCTCCACCAGACCATCACCACTTGACGCGATGTTACTCTCTCCGGTACCGGCTCCACCAGACCATCACCACTTGACGCGATGTTACTCCCTCCGGTACCACCTCCACCAGACCATCACCACTTGACGCGATGTTACTCCCTCCGGTACCACCTCCACCAGACCATTACCACTTGACGCGATGTTACTCCCTCCGGTACCGGCTCCACCAGACCATCACCACTTGACGCGATGTTACTCCCTCCGGTACCACCTCCACCAGACCATTACCACTTGACGCGATGTTACTCCCTCCGGTACCACCTCCACCAGACCATCACCACTTGACGCGATGTTACTCCCTCCGGTACCACCTCCACCAGACCATCACCACTTGACGCGATGTTACTCCCTCCGGTACCACCTCCACCAGACCATCACCACTTGACGCGATGTTACTCCCTCCGGTACCGGCTCCACCAGACCATCACCACTTGACGCGATGTTACTCCCTCCGGTACCGGCTCCACCAGGCCATCACCACTTGACGCGATGTTACTCTCTCCGGTACCGGCTCCACCAGACCATCACCACTTGACGCGATGTTACTCCCTCCGGTACCACCTCCACCAGACCATTACCACTTGACGCGATGTTACTCCCTCCGGTACCGCCTCCACCAGACCATCACTACTCGTGCTTGGTGAATGTTCATAACGCCATACCACTTGACCGTCTAACACAGTGATACTCAAATAGGGGGTACCTGGTAATTACCCCACCTGGCTGGGGTAATGGAGCGGTCGGACGGGGGTAATGGCGGTTGAGAAGCTAAGTCACAAATAATAGCTGATTCGCTTGATGATGGCGCACAATGCACAATGCACATACATATATTCCAGGTTATTTTTCACTGGTACCACATAATCACAGATAGCATCCAAACCAATAATATATGAGGCTCAGCAACTCTGTGAGTCTCAAGACTGTGTTTCTTAGGCTGAAACACAGTCTTCGCGCAGCTGCGCGAAGTGGATGCGGGTGCCTGCGGGCGCCTATTGAAATACATGGGTAAATTTCCGCAGTCGTTTTTTTTTCTTCCCACAACGTGCGCATCATGCAGTTGTTGCAACCTCCGTTCAATGTATTTGAATAGGCACCCGCATCCACTTCGCGCAGCTGCGCGAAGACTGTGTTTCAGCCTTTACGGTTTACGTGGCTAGCACACACGCCAACTTATGCTTATATTCTTGTCCCTAGGTGGCACTAGTAGTAAACGCCTGAAGTTATGCTGTACCGCATAGCTGGAATCCGTAAACTGGGGGATTGGGGAATGAGGGTATGCGTCCTTTCGGTCATCACAAGCAGGTAACCATACCTTTTCCGTTGAGAGTCACTGGGCTAACCCAGTGGTTACCGTGTCTAATATCTAACTTACTATTTGAAGAGCCTCTGTATCACGCCCCGGGATCTAAAGTACTCCCTGAGACAAGCTAGAGCGCTCTGAAAAGTTCTGGCCCGCATGTGCTCGAACCTTTCACCAGACATGTGCATGGATCTCAAAGCATGATCTATGATCTCAGAGGATATATGATCCCAAAGGACCTATCTACAAAAGTAAAAACACAATGTTGGATATATGATCCCACTGGAACCAACGACGAAATACAACAATGGATCTTGGATCCCAGTGGATCTCTCGATTACATTTGGCAACAAAGCTTGGATCCCACAGGATCCCATGATACAAAATGAAAGTGGATGCATGATAATAAGGGTAAGGGTGTCGTTTTGTATTCTTTAAGGGGTGCTCGAGCATCCAAAATGCTTATTTGAGCACCCCAATGTTGATTTGAGCACCCCAATATGACTTGAGCATCCGCAAAGCTGAATGACTAAAAACGAATGTGTTGTTTATTTTCATTCCCCCTCTCCCCGCTCAAATTTTTTTCGCTCACCTTCCCCCACCCCACCCCCAAACTCAACAACTTTTTTCCTAAGGGATATCGGATCCGATAGGATTAATATGAAATAAATGTAGTATTCTTGACAAAAATATAACTAAAGGTATATGACATACTAGTTCCATTCCAACGAATTGAAAAGTACTGACCATTTCTTAAAATATGGATTCCGAAAATACGCATCTGTATAATGTCGGATATGGGATCCCAGTGGATTCCAATGCAAAATGGTCCCAGCGATCTTGGATCCCAGTGGATCCGTCCACCAATATTGAAGGCAGATATATGATCCCAGTTGATCCATCGACCAATAGTGAAGGTGCATCTATCTTTCACAGTGGATCTATCCATCATCACAGTGGATCTGGGATACAGATCCCAGAGATCAGATTCCGAAATCCGTTTTCGGAATCCGACCACATGTCTGCCTATCACCTTTGTGTTACCAGTACGACGCTCTAACCAATTGAACTAACCAGTTGGGTCCCGCGGGTCCTGTTGGAATGTGCCTCTCCTCCATCACTCGCGGCTCGGCTCGGCATGGGGCGGAGCCTGTTCGGTGGTTGGGGCGGAGCCTGTGCGACCCGACTCCGTTCCCTGGGCCACGCGTTAGCCTGGGCCCAAGTCGCAGTGTCGCGAGTGGAGTGGCCGCGTGCGGGTAGCAGGACATCCTGTGACCGGTAGGCCGGGTATGATGACCGGTAGGCCGGGTATGATGAACGGTAATGCAGGGCTGGATTTGTACTTCTTTTGTCTTGGTAGCGGAGTACGAACAAATGCTTAAGGAGTACATACTGTGAGAATACAAAAGTTATCAGGTGCGCGTAGAGCCTAGAAGTCTAAAATCTGACTCCATTGTTTAACATAAAGATTAGGTACCTACAATATGACCAATAAGTGCTGTTCATTTAGCAAATCTGACACAATTGCAGTGTAAAAATATGGTTTTGTTATCCAATAAGAGATGAATAAATGACATTTTATTCATAAGGGAGAAAACAACTGTTTACAGTGCATTAATACATATGATATCAACACAAACACTGGTTTAACCCTATTCCCTGCGGGGGCAGATTCTGCCCCCGGGGATTTTTCCACTTGCCGCTTCTAAACCATTAGGCCTAGCGTCTTGAAACTTTGCTATTTTTCCTAACTTTGAATGGCGCGTGTTGTGTCAAAATTGTGAAAAAATAGGGCTCACAGAGGCGGTGCCAGGCTCCTGGTTTGGGGAGGGTGTTACGAATGCGGTTTTGCGGCGCATACTTCCTTCGTGGTTTGCGGTGCAATAAATGCGTCGGACACATTTTCAATTAAATATGCATCATACATACTGGGATGATACATGTTTTGTTTTTTGGCAGAGGCGCACTCAGGTACAAACAATGGGAGGCGATACCATACTTCAAATTAGGTCCAACTTCAAATTAGTAAGATGATAAAAGCGTTACTCGCATGGTGCCCCCCACGTTGTTTTCCTGGATCCGCCTATGCGCAATATATTCCATTTAACCAATTACAGCAAGTAATGCCCACATGTGACGTTCATGTCCCAAACAAACACGAACAGCACAAATTTGTTATAAAAAAATCCCCCTCCCCATTTTACATCCCCTGAATACGCCTATGATTTTTGATTTTGTATTTATCTCTTGGTATATTAAAGGCCAGTATATTTGAAGCTCAAAAACGTTTGGTGCATGCAAATCAGCTGAACCAAATGGCCGCAATTACTTTTCAACAACACCCCACTTTTTTTGCCCCCTGGCCCCCCATTTTTGAACAAAAAATATATTTTTGGTCCGAAAAGAAGATATGGTCATGACAAATCGAATGACGTTTTCCCCATCGAAATCGACAGAGCGGTTCTCGAGATCTCGGGGGAGGGCAGAATCTGACCCTCCCCGCAGGTTAACGTAATTTTGGCCGCCCGCAGGGAATAGGGTTAAGTAAGTAGGGTTTATGTTCCATGCTTCTAACAAAATTAACTCAGATCTGGTGCAGATTCATCATACCCAATCATGTCACACAAACGTCCCAAAACGGAGATAAATATTGGACAAAATACGTCTTACATGAATGAACAATCTATGGTGGTCCAACAGCAGCACAATACAGATATCAGTAATGGTTTCCCTGCAGCTTTTAGATGTGCTAATTTCAAATATGATACGCATTGTTGTCGCAAACGAACTATTATGGTATAGTAATTGTAATATTTACCGACAGATCTGTCACCGCTCATCCGGACACGTGCTGTTGTGAACTGTGGCCAGCTGTTAGTCGGAGGGTGCTGATTGGTCGGATAAAATCGCAAGATTCCATCACCCAAAAATCCCAACACATCTTTTCCACATTCATCCACATTTTATTGGCTCAAGGTCAGGTGAACTAGGCAGCATTCACATGCACATCAAATCCTCCTCCTTTGTAATGAAGAATGAGGATAGCATGTCTTCACTAGTGAATCTTCCTGTCTTGGTCTTGGTCTTGGTCTGGTGCAGTTGCAAGGCTGCTCTGGTGGTCTGGTAATTTGATAAGGGTTGAGTTCATCCACTCCACACTTCTCGGTCAAACCTGTAAACAATACAGTGGTGAGTGGATTGGTCACATTTAATTGGCTTTTTCCTTGAAGTAAACACAAAATAAATAATCCTTTCCAGTCACAGTTCCGGAGTATTTTTTCAGTCGGACCCTTCCCTCGGTTTACTATCCGAGATTCGGAGCTGGAAATTCTAAAGAAAACTACCATTGATTTGATGCTCCAAGTTCTGTTTTAAATTTCTATGTTAGCTTCTTTCCACTAGCATTTTTTCCATTGACCGCACAAAAACTATTCAAATATAAGATACCTACTCTTGTTTTTTTGGCAAGGGTCGTCGAACCTTATACCAAAAAGTAGTTGGCCCCAAAGACGAACGGATGGATCCGTTCTTGCTCTTAAGGATAAAGCCGGCTTGATTCAGCACACATTTGTTCATGTTTTTTTTCCTTGCAGTCTGGAACGAAAACATAGGTACACCTTTTTCGATATCCCAAAAGGCCGAAAGTTTTTTTAAATATACAGAAATCGTTAGAAATCGTGTGGTTGCAAAATAAAGTGGCCCAAATCCGGGGAGAAATTTGAAATTGGGGGTACCTAGGTAAGGTTCGCTTAAACTGGTTGCTCCCCCCCCCCCCAAAAAAAAAAACCGGCCGGCTGGATCCGCCCCTGGCGACTCTGCGAGCCTCAGTGATCGCCGAGCTGCGCTTAACGTGCGTTTTCAAGTGGGGATTGGACGGTAGTAGTTTGTGACGGTAGTATTTGGAAACCAATAGTACAAAATGATTCCCAAATTCATAATACTTGCTCCAAGTGCTCATGACAATGATCTGAGGCTGAAACCTGAGGTCACCTGAGGTCAATACTGAGGCCACCTGAGGTCAATACTCAATGATGGCGGGCTAGATCGGGCTCCTGGCCCATAGTGCAATGTGGGTACTTAATGCCCAAATAGCTGTGCCAAATTTGGTGGCGCTGCACACTGCCGTTTTCCCGCTATTCCCGAAAAACCTCAGGGGGTGTAAAAATGCCCCCCTCCCCATTAGGGCGAGGGTTAAATGCTATTTAGGTTGCTCCGCGAGCAGCTGATCATTTAGCTCAGCTGGTTGGAGCGTCTTCTTCATAGCATTGAGATGATAGATAGATGATAGATACATTACATAGATGGTCAGCATTTCTTCATTTATGCCGTTGTGAAACCCCCAGATTAGGCATTTACTTGTTTTTATCTAAGGTACATATTGATTTGTGTTCATATTTATTTGCATCAAGGGTGTCTTCTACAAGGAATACAAATTTCCTAGACATAATTTCCCAGCATTCGACACAACTCATTAAAGGAAATAGTTCACCTTGGAAATGTTTTACCCAACACGATTTGATTATATTTTTTAATACAATTTCTTTTTATATTGGCAAAAATGGCCTTATATCGCGCCCATTCAGGACAGAAGGCCGTAAATTTGCATTGTTTATCAAAACTATATGCATACTCTCTGAGTCAGAGTCCTGACGTCACGCGAATGTAAACAATGGTTCAGCCAATCAGATTCGAAAGTAGTCGCGTAAAGATAGACTCGCATTGGAGATGTGCCAACCGGCGGCCGGCGATCGCTTGCTAGCACCAGCTGCATGCTGATTGGCTGATGGTATAGTCTCTGCCCGGGCTAGAACCAGTACAACATTCTTTCGCCAGCACCGCATTCCTTCGCCAAAAACTCAAATATATTCGGCTGGAGAGTCTTTTCAGTCAAGAAAACTTGCAGATACGGGTTTCCCAACACGGGCTACAAAACTGCTATCTCAGTTTAAAACTAATGTTGAAGGTGAACTATTTCCTTTAAACCTATGAAATTACTCATTTTTTCCACTCACATCGGTGTCCCTAGGTGTGTCACGAGATAGCCTTTCTTTCACACACAAAAAAAAAGAGAAAAAAAAGAGAATAAATTGAAAATTAGAGATGCAAAACACGTTTCATTGAATGAAGACAAAGTCGCGATACTTTGGTTAGGGAGGCTATAAGGCTGTGGCTATAGGAACCGATGTCGAAAGTCTCCCTTTGGAAGGTAGCCTAGTGGTCACTTTGGCCTAAGTAACACTTGCTGGTAGGTGCGTCTATAAGAACTGGGCTCTACTGCATACTGTCAGATGCGCCTATCATCAGCGGGCTTGCCGATCTAATCGTTAGATTCTGCTCATTGTTTGTTGCTGATACTCGTACCGATCATTGGTGCTTCAACCTTGAGGAATAATGCCCGAAATAACCAAAGACGATGAAAGAGAAACACTTTGCCGCCCACAATACGACGATAATTATGCTGAATGGCAATCATCGTATTACGTACATTAGCTAGCCAGAACGGTAACGCACACACAACTCTGACAACTCTCCGTCTCGGTGGTTCCAGCCAAATTGTGGACTCAAAGCGGTGTACTGCACAGTCCACAGTTTGCGTCGGCGTTGGGTTACAAATAGCAACAAATCGAACACTCCGACGGTCTGAGCAGACTCCATCTTCCCGCTCTCCCAGAGCATGGTCGGCCATATCGGCCTTGCGCTCTCCCAGAGCATGGCCGGCCATATCGGCATTCCGCTCTCCCAGAGCATGGCCGGCCATATCGGCATTCCGCTCTCCCAGAGCATGGCCGGCCATATCGGCCTTCCGCTCTCCCAGAGCATGGCCGGCCATATCGGCCTTCCGCTCTCCCAGAGCATGGCCGGCCATATCAACCTTCCGCTCTCCCAGAGCATGGCCGGCCATATCGGCCTTCCGCTCTCCCAGAGCATGGCCGGCCATATCAACCTTCCGCTCTCCCAGAGCATGGCCGGCCATATCGGCCTTCCGCTCTCCCAGAGCATGGCCGGCCATATCAACCTTCCGCTCTCCCAGAGCATGGCCGGCCATATCGGCCTTCCGCTCTCCCAGAGCATGGCCGGCCATATCAACCTTCCGCTCTCCCAGAGCATGGCCGGCCATATCGGCCTTCCGCTCTCCCAGAGCATGGCCGGCCATATCAACCTTCCGCTCTCCCAGAGCATGGCCGGCGATATCGGCATTCCGCTCTCCCAGAGCATGGCCGGCCATATCGGCATTCCGCTCTCCCAGAGCATGGCCGTGAGCCGGCGGCGACGGCGTGCAGGTGGTCTGTAGAGTTCGGAGGGGAAGAGTTCGCGATAAAGTTAGCCGGATCGCCTCGCTGACAGATCTCGGGATGTTCTGAGATGAGCCGGTGTTCGAAGGCCAGTTAAAACGGTCATGTGAAATGATTAGAACAGCTGATTCGCCTGCATTCCTCTGCAAGAGCCAAACAGCAACCGCCCGCACCTCGCAAGTTGATAGGTATTTCTCGCCAATCTCTGTTTCCATTGGTAAAATCTAGCCGACTGACCCAAACCTACACATATTGCAGGGGAGATGTTGGTAAGTCATTCAGCTGCCCAGCATATCCGTTTCTCCCAGGTATGAATGATCAGAACAAAGTCAATCCGGGATCACTGAATTATAAGCAGGTTTGCATCGTAGCTCTTGATATATTCTTGTTGTGATCGTTTCTTTTTTATTAACTCTGCGAAGTATCTTACATGTCGAAATGTTGAGAAAGAAATATGTAAGAATATATGTGGCAACATAAAGGATATCGCTCTTATATGTTGTGAGAAAGGAGTGACAAAGCGAATGATTGGCAACGGAAGAGCAGCCTTGTAAACTATTTCAATTGCTGACCATCGATGTACTACCATGTGGCCGGTGACTATCGATGTACTACCATGTGGCCGGTGACCATCGATGTACTACCATGTGGCCGGTGACCATCGATGTACTACCATGTGGCCGGTGACCATCGATGTACTACCATGTGGCCGGTGACCATCGATGTACTATCATGTGGCCGGTGACCATCGATGTACTATCATGTGGCCGGTGACCATCGATGTACTATCATGTGGCCGGTGACCATCGATGTACTATCATGTGGCCGGTGACCATCGATGTACTACCATGTGGCCGGTGACCATCGATGTACTACCATGTGGCCGGTGACCATCGATGTACTACCATGTGGCCGGTGACCATCGATGTACTACCATGTGGCCGGTGACCATCGATGTACTATCATGTGGCCGGTGACCATCGATGTACTACCATGTGGCCGGTGACCATCGATGTACTATCATGTGGCCGGTGACCATCGATGTACTACCATGTGGCCGGTGACCATCGATGTACTACCATGTGGCCGGTGACCATCGATGTACTACCATGTGGCCGGTGACCATCGATGTACTATCATGTGGCCGGTGACCATCGATGTATGTGGCCGGTCACGGTGACTGCCTGAGTTTCACTCACAAAACATGGCAAGGGAAGATCATTATGAGACCGCCTGTACAACAAGCCACCATTGCGGCACCGGAGGAGTTTCCTATTCAAATGGTGTGGCCACTGCCCCACCAACTTTGTGTTATGCCCCACCAACTTGTGTCAGATGTGAAGGTTCCCTGGCATTAAAATGGTCATTGTTCACCTCGACCATGGAAAACAACCAGCCAATATTGCATTTTGCCCCACCAACTTTTCTGGAAAGCTCCACCCATGCATTGCGTTGCTGTGGTACAATCTGTGCCAAGGAGAACGACAGTCAGGCACGTAGCCAGGATTTCGTCCAGGGGAGGGGGCCTCGAAAGGGCCCCTTCTCGAGCGTTAAAAGGGCCCCTTCCCAAACGTTGAAAGGGCAAACAAAACGGATGAAAAGGCACGTTACAAGGATAGAAAGTGCAGTATGACAGGTATGGTATGGGCTATACCAACTTTTAGAAGCTGGAGTTAGCAAACTGCCATATCAACTTTGGAATCAGCTATACCAACCTGAAATATTTTTTTAAGCTCAAGACCTGGAACTCTTAAACAAATTGCGCAGTTAACTGGAACAAACGCTTCCATAATGCACATATGCAGTGGTGCGTAGAAATCTGAAACAGTTTTTTAGATTCTTATGAGAGAAAAAAAAAATTCGCTGCTTGGGTAAGCCTTTGATGACAATTAAAAATAATAAGTAGTCATTAGGACTTGTTTAAGCCGTTTTTTGCGATATCATCCGATAGAGGCAGTGTCCCTTTAAACGCACAATAACATTTTTAGAGGTCCGCATCATACGCAATGCGACTCATTGATGAGAATGCATATCCAGGGCATAAGACCCTGGATATGCATATAATTGAGTCTTATGCCCTGGATATGCATTCTCATCAATGAAAATATTGAGTCTTATGCCCTGGATATGCATTCTCATCAATGAGTCGCATTGCGTATGATGCGGACCTCTAAAAATGTTATTGTGCGTTTAAAGGGACACTGCCTCTATCGGATAATATCGCAAAAAAAACGGCTTAAACAAGTCCTAATGACTACTTATTATTTTTAATTGTCATCAAAGGCTTACTCAAGCAGCGAAAACAAAATCATTTTTCATAAGAATCTAAAGAACTGTTTCCGATTTCTACGCACCACTGCATATGTGCATTATGCATATAGTGCATATGTAGTGTATATGTGCATTACGGAAGCGTTTGTTCCAGTTAACTGCATCTGACTAACTGCTAGCTGACGCTATTGCAACAATTGGATGAGGCGGCAATGCACTAAAGGGGAGTTCGCACTGCGCTTTGACGGACGCCAAAACACTGACGGATCCGCCAATCTGCCAGTATTTTGGCGGACCGGCGGGTGCCGGAACCCTCGCGCGGTGTGAACTGAGCGAAACACGCGTCCGCCAACCGTCGAAGTGCCGGATCGCAACAGCTGATTGCGGCTGGCGTCCGCCACTTTGAAATCTTCAGCAGTGTTGAAGATTTGGCGTGTGGAGGATCCGTCGGTTGTGTGTTTGGGGTGTGCTAGGATACTGTATTTCAGTGATTTTTGCAACAATTGCCGCTCTGGTGTGGTATTCAAGGCGTTTTTGGAGAGAAGGAATAATCTGTGTTATGGTGTGCACATAACTTTGTGATTTTTTGTGTTCATGTAAGTGAAGTTTATAAACTGAATGGCATGGAAAATCCATCATGATTTGTTGTGCACTGGTGTAGCATGGTGGCTAGGTGTTGGGGTGATTTTTTTGCACTAATGTGCCAATTGGATGGCACTTCAAATGTTAGGATGATTCTGTAGAGTACCAGGATGACATTATAACATCAGGTTGTGTGATGTCCCTGCTAACATATAATGTAACATTGACATCAAAAATCAAGCTGGAATTTTACGTTTTGACAATGTTGCGACAACATTGTGAATGTTGTGGAGAACAAAGTTGGGTATTGGCGGAGCAGGCGTCACACTTCCATACACAGCACTGTAGGTATAGTGTCCCCTATTACCCTGGGTAGTGTGACAGGCCTGAACAAGTGGTGGGCGGTGCAGCGAGCTTGATGACGTCACTGAAGGGTTTTGTTCATCCTGATCAAACTTATGTGGTACAATTACCCAAATTGAGTTATATTTACCATCTTACTATGATTAATGAGTGACCATGTTAGTCACATTAGACATGCTCGTCAAATGTACCATAACAATGTCAGTCAGGTGAACTATGGTAATCTGGACCCATTTTTGGAACGTTCCGTTTTTGGAACACCGTATCCAAAAATGGAAATGCTACTTCCAAAAATGGGTGTGCTACTTCCAAAAATAGGTACTCGTTCCAAAAATGGGCACGGAAATAGACCCTCATGACTAAACGTGATCCACACATTGATCGTGCATACGGAAATCCATTGTCTTCCAAATTGTATTGAAATTGCACAATCTCGGGGCGGCAAAAAGTGTTGCCCTGAGATGGTGCAACTTCAATAAAATTTGAAAGAAACCTTTTATTTTTGTAATGCTCATGCTATCAATAAAGTTGAGGGTGCTGAATCTGATGACGTCCTTGGCACAATGTGTTGACGCACCAATCAATGCATGGATCACATTTAGTCATGAAGGTCTATTTCCGTACCCATTTTTGGAACGAGCATACCCATTTTTGGAAGCAGCATACCCATTTTTGGGTATGGTGTTCCAAAAATGGAACGTTCCAAAAATTGGTCCAGATTACCATAGTTCACCCAACTGAATGTTGACATTGTTTTGAGTGTCGAGGTAACATTACAACGTTCCTTGAGCGTCCCAGAGGCCCTCTGGTCTGTCCAGGGACCCTCCAGCCTGCTCATGGGACTTTTCGACCTTGTAAGAGACGGTGCTGGCTGTTTTGTTGTCTTGCTTACTTGCTCAGGGGTCCCTCCGACATGCACACTGCACAGGGGCCCCTCCGGCATTCCCAGGTGCCTGCCAGGTATACCTGTGTAATACATTTAATATTGTTATTTGTGTCATTTGAGTCGTTTGTACAAAATGTGCAAAAAAATCTGACATGTTTGATCCAGAGTGGAATCAAATTGAAATAAATGGAATCAGATTCGGAATGAGTGCCCTGGAATCGGGTTCGAAATCGATTGCCCTAGTGAAATATAAATTGGAAACCCATCTGGATTGGCATGAAATCGTAATCGATTCCGCTGAAACGGAATCAAGCACAAGTCTGCTTTGGGCCCCGTGGTCAGATTTTTTTTTAATATGCCCCTTTCAAAAAACTATAATAATAATGCATATGCATGTTGTCTTTCAGAAAATGGAAGAGTTTTCTGAACAGAAAATTAATGAATTAATAGTTGAGGTCGAAAATTTCCATGGCTATATCTAAAAGCGCATGCATCATATCACGACACAACAGAGACAGAACTCTTGGATTTGTACCCAGGAGAGGCTCGGGCTGAGAAAAGCCCCACCCATGATTGTTGTGGAACTAATTTGTGTCCATGTTGTAACTGAACCAGCCCCAGATGGTTACCTAGTGCATTGATTCACTCCGGACTGCATGGCGCCCCCGGGCTGCTCGGCGCCTCCTTCGGGCAGCTCGGCGCCCCTGTTCGGACTGCATGGCGCTCCCGGGCCGCTCAGCGTCCGTCCCTCCCCAGGCAGCTCACAGCCCCTCTGCGGTCCGCTCAGCGCACTGTCCGCGTAGCTCGGCGCCCATCTCCGTGCCGCTCGGCGCCCCTGTCCAGGCTGCACAGTGATCCCTAGGCGGCTCGGCGCCCCCGCCGGGCGGGGGGGGGCGCTGGGGGATCGCCGCCACCCCCCGTCCCGAAGTCGGGTGGGCATGCACCCACTCTGCCCCTCCCCCTGTTCCCGGGCCTATGTGAAACCATCTGGCAAGTTATTATTTCCATGCTTCATATGGAAGGTTTTGTTCAAGCTGGTAAATTGCATGCTTGTGGATCATCTTCAGTCATGGTTCGTGATGGCTGATTTAACAATATGATTCCATGTCAAATCGATCACCAAAATACAGCACCCTCTCCGATTTGCTTCAAACTTTGCATGCATGTCGGTTAATGGGAAAAACATCTCAGATGCTTTGATTTGGAAATTTGACCTGGGTTCACTGAGCTAGAGGTCATTCAACTTTGACCTGACCCCATTACATCCCAAAATTCAAGAGCTTATAACTTCGCAAGTTCGTGTCCCAGTCTCACGAAACAAAATGCATGCAATAGGCAATGGCCCCATCTTAATTTTGCACATAAAACATTTAAGGTCAATGGCCTTTGACCTGATTTGACTTTGAACTGAAATATTAAAATTTGAATAGCAAAAATCATGCCACCTCCAATTTGGCTCATTCTTACATATAACATTGCCCAACATGTCCTCTGCAAACTGGGACAAAGTTGGTGTAGGCCATTCATAAGTTTAGAAAAAACGGTACTAAAAATCGGCGCTATCGCGTGACCTGACCTGAATACCCTAGAGTTATTTCCATTATGTTTTGAACATATGCCGATATTGATCTCATCTGAAAGGCCGTAGGCTAACCAATCCATTCATAATGTTTTCGATTATATGTGATGTCAAATATTTCATGTGTGACCTTGACACGTGACCTGACTTGACCTGGAGCATTGGCTGCGCATACGTTACAACATAGGCAATATGGGTACCGTTTGAAAGCTCACCAGCTAACTGATGCATTCGTGAAGTTTTCAAGCATGTGCTCTGTCCTTGCCCTGCCCTGCCCTGCCCTGCCCTGCCCTGCCCTGCCCTGCCCTGCCCTGCCCTGCCCTGCTGTCGTTGGCGGTGACGTTTTGTATGCGTGCTTTTTAGGTCTGAACCATTTCTAAAACTTTCAGGAACGTCTCGTCCGCCCATTTCCGGACCCGCTCAGTTCCTGCTGCGCTGGCGGCCCCCGATGTCCATGGCATGCTCAGGACGTCCGCCTCGGTCGCTCCCGCCGCCGGTGGCTGACCGCTTCTGCAGACGGTGACCTGACCGCGCCTACCGCCGGTGACCTGACCGCTCATGCCGCCGGTGACCTGACCGCTCCCGCTGCCGCTGCGGTTCCTGCCGCCGTCGAGAGCCGGCTGGAACCTGGACACTTCACTTCCGCGGACATTCCTATAGTGTTTGAGAACGTCGATGAGTTGGTGCAGCATTTAACCGCTCCGTCAGTATCCATCCAGCTCCTCTCAGCAGTTGAAGGCAGCAGCAGCAGCGCGTCACGCAGCGCCAAAAACGACGAGCGAGTGAGTCGCCATCTGTGGAGGAGCGCATCATGGAGAAGATGGCACACAACATCCGCCTCCGGAAAAAATGCGGACCGAATTTTTTTTTTCTCTCATAAGAATCTAAAAAACTGTTTCAGATTTCTACGCACCACTGCATATGTGCATTATGGAAGCGTTTGTTCCAGTTAACTGCGCAATTTGTTTAAGAGTTCCAGGTCTTGAGCTTAAACAAATATTTCAGGTTGGTATAGCTGATTCCAAAGTTGATATGGCAGTTTGCTAACTCCAGCTTCTAAAAGTTGGTATGGCCCATACCATACCTGTCATACTGCACTTTCTATCCTTGTAACGTGCCTTTTCATCCGTTTTGTTTGCCCTTTCAACGTTTGGGAAGGGGGCCCTTTTAACGCTCGAGAAGGGGCCCTTTCGAGCCCCCCCCCCCCCCCCCTGGACGAAATCCTGGCTACGTGCCTGACTGTCGTTCTACTTGGCACAGATTGTACCACAGCAACGCAATGCATGGGTGGAGCTTTCCAGAAAAGTTGATGGGGCAAAATGCAATATTGGCTGGTTGTTTTCCATGGTCGAGGTGAAAAATGACCATTTTAATGCCAGGGAACCTTCACATCTGACACAAGTTGGTGGGGCATAACACAAAGTTGTTGGGGCAGTGGCCACACCATTTGAATAGGAAACTCCTCCGGTGCCGCAATGGTGGCTTGTTGTACAGGCGGTCTCATAATGATCTTCCCTTGCCATGTTTTGTGAGTGAAACTCAGGCAGTCACCGTGACCGGCCACATACATCGATGGTCACCGGCCACATGATAGTACATCGATGGTCACCGGCCACATGGTAGTACATCGATGGTCACCGGCCACATGATAGTACATCGATGGTCACCGGCCACATGGTAGTACATCGATGGTCACCGGCCACATGGTAGTACATCGATGGTCACCGGCCACATGATAGTACATCGATGGTCACCGGCCACATACATCGATGGTCACCGGCCACATGGTAGTACATCGATGGTCACCGGCCACATGATAGTACATCGATGGTCACCGGCCACATCATAGTACATCGATGGTCACCGGCCACATGATAGTACATCGATGGTCACCGGCCACATGGTAGTACATCGATGGTCACCGGCCACATGGTAGTACATCGATGGTCACCGGCCACATGATAGTACATCGATGGTCACCGGCCACATGGTAGTACATCGATGGTCACCGGCCACATGGTAGTACATCGATGGTCACCGGCCACATGGTAGTACATCGATGGTCACCGGCCACATGGTAGTACATCGATGGTCATCGGCCACATGATAGTACATCGATGGTCACCGGCCACATGGTAGTACATCGATGGTCACCGGCCACATGGTAGTACATCGATGTCACCGGCCACATGGTAGTACATCGATGGTCACCGGCCACATGGTAGTACATCGATGGTCACCGGCCACATGATAGTACATCGATGGTCACCGGCCACATGATAGTACATCGATGGTCACCGGCCACATGGTAGTACATCGATGGTCACCGGCCACATGGTAGTACATCGATGGTCACCGGCCACATGATAGTACATCGATGGTCACCGGCCACATGATAGTACATCGATGGTCACCGGCCACATGGTAGTACATCGATGGTCACCGGCCACATGGTAGTACATCGATGGTCACCGGCCACATGGTAGTACATCGATGGTCACCGGCCACATGATAGTACATCGATGGTCACCGGCCACATGGTAGTACATCGATGGTCACCGGCCACATGATAGTACATCGATGGTCACCGGCCACATGGTAGTACATCGATGGTCACCGGCCACATGGTAGTACATCGATGGTCACCGGCCACATGGTAGTACATCGATGGTCAGCAATTGAAATAGTTTACAAGGCTGCTCTTCCGTTGCCAATCATTCGCTTTGTCACTCCTTTCTCACAACATATAAGAGCAATATCCTTTATGTTGCCACATATATTCTTACATATTTCTTTCTCAACATTTCGACATGTAAGATACTTCGCAGAGTTAATAAAAAAGAAACGATCACAACAAGAATATATCAAGAGCTACGATGCAAACCTGCTTATAATTCAGTGATCCCGGATTTACTTTGTTCTGATCATTCATACCTGGGAGAAACGGATATGCTGGGCAGCTGAATGACTTACCAACATCTCCCCTGCAATATGTGTAGGTTTGGGTCAGTCGGCTAGATTTGACCAATGGAAACAGAGATTGGCGAGAAATACCTATCAACTTGCGAGGTGCGGGCGGTTGCTGTTTGGCTATTGCAGAGGAATGCAGGCGAATCAGCTGTTCTAATCATTTCACATGACCGTTTTAACTGGCCTTCGAACACCGGTTCATCTCAGAACATCCCGAGATCTGTCAGCGAGGCGATCCGGCTAACTTTATCGCGAACTCTTCCCCTCCGAACTCTACAGACCACCTGCACGCCGTCGCCGCCGGCTCACGGCCATGCTCTGGGAGAGCTGAATGCCGATATGGCCGACCATACTCTATGGGAGAGCGGAAGGCCGATATGGCCGGCCATGCTCTGGGAGAGCTGAATGCCGATATGGCCGGCCATGCTCTGGGAGAGCGGAATGCCGATATGGCCGGCCATGCTCCATGGGAGAGTGGAATGCCGATATGGCCGGCCATGCTCTGGGAGAGCGGAAGGCCGATATGGCCGGCCATGCTCTGGGAGAGCGGAAGGCCGATATGGCCGGCCATGCTCTGGGAGAGTGGAATGCCGATATGGCCGGCCATGCTCCATGGGAGAGTGGAAGGCTTTTTTTTCCTTCTTTTTTCCCGGACCGGCCTATAGCCATTTTCCGGGTGGGGAGTGACATCTGGCAATTTGCCAGGAAAAGAGTTACGTTATCCGGTTTATGTGAACCCGGGCAAGCTAGGGAGAAGGGTAGCTATTTTACGTTAATTAATTACGTTAACCGGTTTATGTGAACCCGGAAAATGTATTGTTCTAAGTAAATATAATATCTAACATTACGTTAAGTATTTCGTTCAAGGTCAAATATAATATCTAGCATTACGTTAAGTATTTCGTTCAAGGTCAAAAACAAGTAAAACACGAGACACACATACATACATATTTTTATTACATACACTTGAACAGTGTCAGTGTTGTTGGAGCCGGGTGGTGCCATCATTGCAACAACGGGAGACTGTTGCCAGTCTCCCTGGCTCCGGCGCTTCGGCGAGACCTGGTTGTGGGGTGTATTTAGCTGGGAGAAAAGTCCTGAATAATACAAAACCCAGCGTCTAAGGCAAAGGGGAAAAAACCTGCGCGGTGGGCCAAAAATGCGCTAGGCCAAAAAACTGTTATATTTGATTAGCTAAACGTGTTTGGTAGAGATAATCTAAGAGGAGACCTATCAATTCAGGGTAATTGTCACCTAACAGTGTTTGAAGATTTAATGTGATGCGGTTTTGTTGTGTGTAATTAATAATGTTCTGTCGTTTATCGTTGTGTACTGGGCAAGTGATAAGTAAGTGCTTGATTGTGTAGCGCGGATAACCTGGGCAATGTTGGCAATTTGGTGGCGGGAGATTCTCCATAATATAATAATGAGTAATTTTTGTATGACCGAGACGGAGGCGCGCCAATATCACCTCCTTCTCTCTACAATTCTGGTGGCTAGATATAAAATGTTGGACTTTTGGCTTGATCGGATAAAGATGAAAATGCGGAGCAGCGTCCCACTCGCGCTGGCGCAATATGCTAAGTTGAGAGTTAATATAATTTAAAACGTCTGATACAGGGCTTGGTAATTGATTTTCTGAAGGTAATTCTAGGCTCAATTTCGCTAGTCTGTCGGCTTCCTCGTTTCCCGGGATACCGACGTGTCCTGGGATCCAGAGAAATGTAATACTGCTGTTTCTGCGGTTAAAATACTTAATTAGCTGTCTAATTTTAAATACTATCGGATTTCTACAGTCACTAATCGAGGAAATGGCAGAGAGCGAGGCGGAAGAGTCTGTGCAAATGACTACTTCATTAAGTTTTTCTGTTCTGACATAGATTAATGCTAATAAAATGGATGACAATTCCGCTGTGTATACGCTATTTATGTCGGGAAGTCTAAAGTTATTGCTAACTGTGTGTGTGTAGTATGCACCTCCAGTTCGGCCGTCGCTTCGAGAGCCGTCTGTGTATATGTATGTGTATGTGTTGTGTTGTGCTTTGTGTTCGTTGAAGAGTGTGTGTGTCTCTGCCGCCGTGACTGTGTTTTTGTTGTGTGTGAAGAGGCGGTGTGTGTCTGGTGTTGTGTCGAGCCAGTGAGGTGTGAGTGGTGGCGTTGGCATTGTGTTGATGTGTGGAATGTTGAATAGTGTGAGTGTTTGTCTGATTCTGTGACTGATGAGTGGGTGTCGTTTTTGTAGTAGTGTTTGTCGTCTTGTGGGTGCGGGGTGATTTAAGATGTGGAATGTTGGGCGTGTGGGGTGTGAACTTGCTCTGGCGTAGAATCTAAGTAGTGTGTATTTGCGTCGGCGGCAGAGTGTGGGAATGTTTATGTCGATGTGTAAGTTTGTGGTGTTGGTGGTGCGACAGGCCCCAGTCACGATCCGCAAGGCAGCGTTCTGGACAGTTTGCAATTTTTTAATTTGTTTGGAACATATGTCATCAAATAAGAATGCGTTATAGTCCAGTACTGGGCGTATCAGGGAAGTATATAGTTGGAGGAGAGTGGCACGATCTGCGCCCCACTCTCGACCAGCCAATGACTTCATAATATTAATTCGTCGCGTACATCTCTGCACTAAATCATTGAAGTGTGGGATGAACGAGAGACGTGTGTCTAGCGTTATTCCCAGATACTTGAATGATTTGACGAAAGGGATAATTTTATTGTTATATTTTAATGCAATGTAGGGTTCCACATATGCGGGTTTCTTTGAAAAAATTAGAGATGCAGATTTACTTGGAGAAATTTCCAGACCCCATTGGTCGCACCATACCTTTATATCAATGAGTACTAGTTGTAACATTTTGCTGGCTTGATCGACACTCGGGTGCGAGCACCACACCGCCAGGTCATCAGCGTACATTGAGAATTTGAGACCTTTGTCGATCTTGTTAATATTACTGAAAATGTCGTTAATCATAATTAAAAATAGGGTCGGGGAGAGGACCGATCCCTGTGGGACACCGTGGTCCTGATTTTGATTTGGAGAATATGTGTTGCCGCACCTTACATTAAAAGTTCTATTTTCTAAAAAGTTTTGGATAAATTTGGCGAGTCGACCTCGAATTCCGGCCTTATGGACCTTTACTAGAAGTGCGGTTTTGTTGACTGTCAAACGCAGCTCTCAAATCAAGAAAGAGGGCCACTGTGACCTCTCTCCCTCGAAAGCCGCGCTGGACAGAGTCGATAAGACCGACTAAATTATCCGCAGTGGAGCGACCAGGCCGAAAACCACTTTGGTGTGGGGTAAGTAAATTATTTGATTCAATGTATGTCCTGATGCGTCCATTAACCATGCGTTCGAATAGTTTACATGCACAACTAGTTAGAGAAATAGGGCGATAGCTAGCGGGAGAACATTTAGGTTTGCGAGGTTTAAGTATAGGAATTAGCGTACTATTATGCCAAGATTCAGGGAAAGTGCAATCAAACCACATGGTATTGAAGGCTGTTAGTAAGTTGGTGAGACCAGTCTCTGTCAAGTTATAAAAGAAGGAGTAGTCAATTTGATCTGGCCCTACAGAAGTTTTACCATATTTACCAATAGCGTACGTTAGCTCTGAGTTGGTAAAAAGAGAGTTGTAGATTTCTACGTTATTAGAGTCAAAGCTAATAGATTGAAATTGATCGTTAAGTTGGTTAGTAAAAGTTGGTGTACATTGTTGTGTTGATGATATGTTAGCGTAGTGTTGTGCAAATTGTGTTGCCACCTCTAGGGGAAGCGTGTAAGATGTGTTGTGTATTTGTAAGTGTGGGATTTTGTATGACGGTGGTCTTTTATTTGAAAACGATTTAATTAATAACCCCGTTTACATAAGTCAGCGAAACTAACGATAAGCAAAACATACGTAATTTTTACTCATGTAAACGGGTCCTAGCGGGGAGAAACTGACGATCTGGCATATCGTAAATTTACACTAGCGCTATCGGAAATTTACGTTAGACGACTGACAACGAAACGTATGAACTATTATTTCATTTTGTTTATAGATATTTTACAGAAATTTAGTTAAAATCGGAAAGCTTGTTAAAAATAATATGCGTAATATTTATATTTATGTTCTCGAAACGTTTTGTAACTAATAATTGTGCACTATATGTCTACGGATGCGGGCGGCGGCGAACGATGGAGAGGAGCATCCGCCGGCTAGTGCCGACAAACAATTACGGAACGGGCGCCAGCGGGAGTCCCGCCGGTCGGCGTGGGGAAAGCCGGGCCCTCGTTCCGTAATTAGCGCGTGGCTAAACTGACGATAAGGGAGGGGAGACTGGGCTTGTTTTGACGGGCGCTGGAGTCGGGGTCATTTACCGTAAATTTACGCAGACACCGGCGGTTGACTCATGTAAACGGGTCGAGTTACCGTCATTTTTGCGTCAATTTGCTTATCGTAAATTTACGGTAACAGCCGATCAACTCATGTAAACGGGGTAAATGTCCAAATTTTTGAGAGGGAGGTAAATCGATTAAAGGTAGATGAGAATTCCTGCCAAGATTCTTTTTTTGCTTTGTCAATGATTGTTTTAGCCAAAGAGCGAGTTTTCCGTACTTCGTGTTCGTTTTCTGCAGTAATACAAGCTTTAAATTTCCGAAATGCTCTTTTCCGGAGGGCAACAGCTCTCTGGCATTCTGTGTTCCACCACGGGGCAGTATACGCTGCCTCGGGTGGTGTTGTGTGTGTGTGCGTGTGTGTGGAATGTGCTGATGTGCTGATGCGAGAATAGTGTTTAAAAATGTGTTAATGTCGGTCTGGGAGTCTGCGGGGTGACTAGTGTCAATGTGTTTTTGGAAGGAGGACCAGTCTGCTTTGCGAAGGTTCCATCTAGGCAGGGAGTAAAAATTTGTCTGTCCTGAAGGGATTTGAAGTTCTAAGTGAATTGGGTAATGATCGCTAAAAAGAGGGTCTGATTGTGCGTTAAATGTAAAAAGTGTCGCGATGCGTGGTGTGGCGAAGGCGAGATCAATGGCGCTGTAAGTCACCTCGCCTCCTGAGTGGTGTACGTGTGTGGGTGATTCATGATTGGTCGTTAAGGAAGACCAAATTATGCCGGTCCAGTAGGTCCAGCATAATTTGGCCTCTGCGAGAGTTCCGGAGGCAGCCGCGATATGGCCGGCCATGCTCTGGGAGAGCGGAAGGCCGATATGGCCGACCATGTTCTGGGAGAGCGGAAGGCCGATATGGCCGGCCATGCTCTGGGAGAGCGGAAGGCCGATATGGCCGGCCATGCTCTGGGAGAGCGGAAGGCCGATATGGCCGGCCATGCTCTGGGAGAGCGGAATGCCGATATGGCCGGCCATGCTCTGGGAGAGCGGAAGGCCGATATGGCCGGCCATGCTCTGGGAGAGCGGAATGCCGATATGGCCGGCCATGCTCTGTGAGAGCGGAAGGCCGATATGGCCAGCCATGCTCTGGGAGAGCAGAATGCCGATATGGCCGGCCATGCTCTGGGAGAGCGGAAGGCCGATATGGCCGGCCATGCTCTGGGAGAGCGGAAGGCCGATATGGCCGACCATGCTCTGGGAGAGCGGAAGGCCGATATGGCCGACCATGCTCTGGGAGAGCGGAAGGCCGATATGGCCGGCCATGCTCTGGGAGAGCGTAAGGCCGATATGGCCGACCATGCTCTGGGAGAGCGGAAGGCCGATATGGCCGGCCATGCTCTGGGAGAGCGGAAGGCCGATATGGCCGGCCATGCTCTGGGAGAGCGGAAGGCCGATATGGCCGGCCATTGGATTGTATTCGGGAACATCCACAGTAAAGCCATGGCTTTTCAGAGCCCGTCGTTATGAGTGCGTATAGGCGGATAGAGAACAATGGCATGTCTGTGGCGCGCTGCTGCCAGCTGGGCGCTGCGCTGCTCAACAGACAGGTTGAAACAGAAAAGGAAATGACAAGGAACAGTGTAAAATTCACAGATTACAGCACAACGTATAGAAGGACGATGATAGCATGAGTTTCGTTTCGTTGTATCTTCGATACTGCATTTTCTCTCTCATTAGCAAAGACAATACTTCAGCTGTCAGCATCGGTAAACATCGGCATGAAGTCACAGGTGGTTTGAAATTAATTTGCACCATTTCTACGGCACTTGTTTTTCGGTATCTCATTGTACAGAAGTTCTTTCAGAAGTCTCGAGGTTCTTGTCGTGCGAAACGAAAATTCAAGCCAGAAAATTATGACTTGCTTGCTTGAAAATTCGATCCAAAGAGATAAAAAATGCTGAAAATAATGAAAATATAGCACCGTATTTCTTCTTATCCAAATAAAGTGCACCAATAAAGAAAACATATTTCAGTTCTTCACTATATTAGCTCTATGCCAGTATATAAATAAGCTGCAAATATCATCCAACTATCGGCCAAATCTTGTATTTTATACATAGCATTGAGATGATAGATAGATGATAGATACATTACATAGATGGTCAGCATTTCTTCATTTATGCCGTTGTGAAACCCCCAGATTAGGCATTTACTTGTCTATGAAGTAGTATTACCGAAAAGCAACTTTACATAGTCTTGAATGATCGTGCAAATATCGGCCATGCTCTGGGAGAGCGGAAGGCCGATATGGCCGGCCATGCTCTGGGAGAGCGGAATGCCGATATGGCCAGCCATGCTCTGGGAGAGCGGAATGCCGATATGGCCGGCCATGCTCTGGGAGAGCGGAAGGTTGATATGGCCGGCCATGCTCTGGGAGAGCGGAAGGCCGATATGGCCGACCATGCTCTGGGAGAGCGGAAGGCCGATATGGCCAGCCATGCTCTGGGAGAGCGGAAGGCCGATATGGCCGGCCATGCTCTGGGAGAGCGGAAGGCCGATATGGCCGGCCATGCACTGGGAGAGCGGAAGGCCGATATGGCCGGCCATGCTCTGGGAGAGCGGAAGGCCGATATGGCCGGCCATGCTCTAAGAGAGCGGAAGGCCGATATGGCCGGCCATGCTCTGGGAGAGCGGAAGGTTGATATGGCCGGCCATGCTCTGGGAGAGCGGAAGGCCGATATGGCCGGCCATGCTCTGGGAGAGCGGGAGGCCGATATGGCCGGCCATGCTCTGGGAGAGCGGGAGGCCGATATGGCCGACCATGCTCTGAGAGAGCGGAAGGCCGATATGGCCGGCCATGCTCTAGGAGAGCAGAAGGCCGATATGGCCGGCCATGCTCTGGGAGAGCGGAAGGCCGATATGGCCGGCCATGCTCTGGGAGAGCGGAAGACCGATATGGCCGGCCATGCTCTGGGAGAGCGGAATGCCGATATGGCCGGCCATGCTCTGGGAGAGCGGAATGCCGATATGGCCGGCCATGCTCTGGGAGAGCGGAATGCCGATATGGCCGGCCATGCTCTGGGAGAGCGGAAGGCCGATATGGCCGGCCATTGGATTGTATTCGGGAACATCCACAGTAAAACCATGGCTTTTCAGAGCCCGTCGTTATGAGTGCGTATAGGCGGATAGAGAACAATGGCATGTCTGTGGCGCGCTGCTGCCAGCTGGGCGCTGCGCTGCTCAACAGACAGGTTTAAACAGAAAAGGAAATGACAAGGAACAGTGTAAAATTCACAGATTACAGCACAACGTATAGAAGGACGATGATAGCATGAATTTCGTTTCGTTGTATCTTCGATACTGCATTTTCTCTCTCATTAGCAAAGACTTCAGCTGTCAGCATCGGTAAACATCTTGCATGAAGTCACAGGTGGTTTGAAATTAATTTGCACCATTTCTACGGCACTTGTTTTTTCGGTATCTCATTGTACAGAAGTTGTTTCAGAAGTCTCGAGGTTCTTGTCGTGCGAAACGAAAATTCAAGCCAGAAAATTATGACTTGCTTGGTTGAAAATTCGATCCAAAGAGATAAAAAATACTGAAAATAATGAAAATATAGCACCGTATTTCTTCTTATCCAAATAAAGTGCACCAATAAAGATAACATATTTCAGTTCTTCACTATATTAGCTCTATGCCAGTATATAAATAAGCTGCAAATATCATCCAACTATCGGCCAAATCTTGCATTTTATACATAGCATTGAGATGATAGATAGATGATAGATACATTACATAGATGGTCAGCATTTCTTCATTTATGCCGTTGTGAAACCCCCAGATTAGGCATTTACTTGTCTATGAAGTAGTATTACCGAAAAGCAACTTTACAGTCTTGAATGATCGTGCAAATATCGGCCATGCTCTGGGAGAGCGGAAGGCCAATATGGCCGGCCATGCTGTGGGAGAGCGGAATGCCGATATGGCCGGCCATGCTCTGGGAGAGCGGAAGGCCGATATGGCCGGCCATGCTCTGGGAGAGCGGAAGGCCGATATGGCCGGCCATGCTCTGGGAGAGCGGAAGGCCGATATGGCCGGCCATGCTCTGGGAGAGCGGAAGGCCGATATGGCCGGCCATGCTCTGGGAGAGCGGAAGGCCGATATGGCCGGCCATGCTCTGGGAGAGCGGAAGGCCGATATGGCCGGCCATGCTCTAAGAGAGCGGAAGGCCGATATGGCCGGCCATGCTCTGGGAGAGCGGAAGGTTGATATGGCCGGCCATGCTCTGGGAGAGCGGAAGGCCGATATGGCCGGCCATGCTCTGGGAGAGCGGGAGGCCGATATGGCCGGCCATGCTCTGGGAGAGCGGGAGGCCGATATGGCCGACCATGCTCTGAGAGAGCGGAAGGCCGATATGGCCGGCCATGCTCTAGGAGAGCAGAAGGCCGATATGGCCGGCCATGCTCTGGGAGAGCGGAAGGCCGATATGGCCGGCCATGCTCTGGGAGAGCGGAAGACCGATATGGCCGACCATGCTCTGGGAGAGCGGAAGGCCGATATGGCCGGCCATGCTCTGGGAGAGCGGGAGGCCGATATGGCCGGCCATGCTCTGGGAGAGCAGAATGCCGATATGGCCGGCCATGCTCTGGGAGAGCGGAAGGCCGATATGGCCGGCCATTGGATTGTATTCGGGAACATCCACAGTAAACCCATGGCTTTTCAGAGCCCGTCGTTATGAGTGCGTATAGGCGGATAGAGAACAATGGCATGTCTGTGGCGCGCTGCTGCCAGCTGGGCGCTGCGCTGCTCAACAGACAGGTTGAAACAGAAAAGGAAATGACAAGGAACAGTGTAAAATTCACAGATTACAGCACAACGTATAGAAGGACGATGATAGCATGAGTTTCGTTTCGTTGTATCTTCGATACTGCATTTTCTCTCTCATTAGCAAAGACAATACTTCAGCTGTCAGCATCGGTAAACATCGCAATGAAGTCACAGGTGGTTTGAAATTAATTTGCACCATTTCTACGGTACTTGTTTTTCGGTATCTCATTGTACAGAATTTCTTTCAGAAGTCTCGAGGTTCTTGTCGTGCGAAACGAAAATTCAAGCCAGAAAATAATGACTTGCTTGCTTGAAAATTCGATCCAAAGAGATAAAAAATGCTGAAAATAATGAAAATATAGCACCGTATTTCTTCTTATCCAAATAAAGTGCACCAATAAAGATAACATATTTTAGTTCCTCACTATATTAGCTCTATGCCAGTATATAAATAAGCTGCAAATATCATCCAACTATCGGCCAAATCTTGTATTTTATACATAGCATTGAGATGATAGATAGATGATAGATACATTACATAGATGGTCAGCATTTCTTCATTTATGCCGTTGTGAAACCCCCAGATTAGGCATTTACTTGTCTATGAAGTAGTATTACCGAAAAGCAACTTTACATAGTCTTGAATGATCGTGCAAATATCGGCCATGCTCTGGGAGAGCGGAAGGCCGATATGGCCGGCCATGCTCTGGGAGAGCGGAATGCCGATATGGCCGGCCATGCTCTGGGAGAGCGGAAGGCCGATATGGCCAGCCATGCTCTGGGAGAGCGGAAGGCCGATATGGCCGGCCATGCTCTGGGAGAGCGGAAGGCCGATATGGCCGGCCATGCTCTGGGAGAGCGGAAGGCCGATATGGCCGGCCATGCTCTGGGAGAGCGGAATGCCGATATGGCCGGCCATGCTCTGGGAGAGCGGAAGGCCGATATGGCCGACCATGCTCTGGGAGAGCGGAAGGCCGATATGGCCGGCCATGCTCTGGGAGAGCGGAAGGCCGATATGGCCGGCCATGCTCTGGGAGAGCGGAAGGCCGATATGGCCGGCCATGCTCTGGGAGAGCGGAAGGCCGATATGGCCTACCATACTCTGGGAGAGCGGAAGGCCGATATGGCCGGCCATGCTCTGGGAGAGCGGAAGGTTGATATGGCCGGCCATGCTCTGGGAGAGCGGAAGGCCGATATGGCCGGCCATGCTCTGGGAGAGCGGAAGGCCGATTTGGCCGGCCATGCTCTGGGAGAGCGGAAGGCCGATATGGCCGGCCATGCTCTGGGAGAGCGGAATGCCGATTTGGCCGGCCATGCTCTGGGAGAGCGGAAGGCCGATATGGCCGGCCATGCTCTGGGAGAGCGGAAGGCCGATATGGCCGGCCATGCTCTAAGAGAGCGGAAGGCCGATATGGCCGACCATGCTCTGGGAGAGCGGAAGGCCGATATGGCCGGCCATGCTCTGGGAGAGCGGAAGGCCGATATGGCCGGCCATGCTCTGGGAGAGCGGAATGCCGATATGGCCGGCCATGCTCTGTGAGAGCGGAGGGCCGATATGGCCGACCATGCTCTGGGAAAGCGGAAGGCCGATATGGCCGGCCATGCTCTGGGAGAGCGGAAGGCCGATATGGCCGGCCATGCTCTGGAAGAGCGGAAGGCCGATATGGCCGGCCATGCTCTGGGAGAGCGGAAGGCCGATATGGCCGGCCATGCTCTGGGAGAGCGGAAGGCCGATATGGCCGGCCATGCTCTGGGAGAGCGGAAGGCCGATATGGCCGACCATGCTCTGGGAGAGCGGAAGACCGATATGGCCGGCCATGCTCTGGGAGAGCGGAAGGCCGATATGGCCGGCCATGCTCTGGGAGAGCGGAAGGCCGATATGGCTGGCCATGCTCTGGGAGAGCGGAAGGCCGATATGGCCGGCCATTGGATTGTATTCGGGAACATCCACAGTAAAACCATGGCTTTTCAGAGCCCGTCGTTATGAGTGCGTATAGGCGGATAGAGAACAATGGCATGTCTGTGGCGCGCTGCTGCCAGCTGGGCGCTGCGCTGCTCAACAGACAGGTTGAAACAGAAAAGGAAATGACAAGGAACAGTGTAAAATTCACAGATTACAGCACAACGTATAGAAGGACGATGATAGCATGAGTTTCGTTTCGTTGTATCTTCGATACTGCATTTTCTCTCTCATTAGCAAAGACAATACTTCAGCTGTCAGCATCGGTAAACATCGGCATGAAGTCACAGGTGGTTTGAAATTAATTTGCACCATTTCTACGGTACTTGTTTTTCGGTATCTCATTGTACAGAATTTCTTTCAGAAGTCTCGAGGTTCTTGTCGTGCGAAACGAAAATTCAAGCCAGAAAATAATGACTTGCTTGCTTGAAAATTCGATCCAAAGAGATAAAAAATGCTGAAAATAATGAAAATATAGCACCGTATTTCTTCTTATCCAAATAAAGTGCACCAATAAAGATAACATATTTTAGTTCCTCACTATATTAGCTCTATGCCAGTATATAAATAAGCTGCAAATATCATCCAACTATCGGCCAAATCTTGTATTTTATACATAGCATTGAGATGATAGATAGATGATAGATACATTACATAGATGGTCAGCATTTCTTCATTTATGCCGTTGTGAAACCCCCAGATTAGGCATTTACTTGTCTATGAAGTAGTATTACCGAAAAGCAACTTTACATAGTCTTGAATGATCGTGCAAATATCGGCCATGCTCTGGGAGAGCGGAAGGCCGATATGGCCGGCCATGCTCTGGGAGAGCGGAGTGCCGATATGGCCGGCCATGCTCTGGAAGAGCGGAATGCCGATTTGGCCGGCCATGCTCTGGGAGAGCGGAAGGCCGATATGGCCGGCCATGCTCTGGGAGAGCGGAATGCCGATTTGGCCGGCCATGCTCTGGGAGAGCGGAAGGCCGATATGGCCGGCCATGCTCTGGGAGAGCGGAAGGCCGATATGGCCGGCCATGCTCTGGGAGAGCGGAAGGTTGATATGGCCGGCCATGCTCTGGGAGAGCGGAAGGCCGATATGGCCGGCCATGCTCTGGGAGAGCGGAAGGCCGATTTGGCCGGCCATGCTCTGGGAGAGCGGAAGGCCGATATGGCCGGCCATGCTCTGGGAGAGCGGAATGCCGATTTGGCCGGCCATGCTCTGGGAGAGCGGAAGGCCGATATGGCCGGCCATGCTCTGGGAGAGCGGAAGGCCGATATGGCCGGCCATGCTCTAAGAGAGCGGAAGGCCGATATGGCCGACCATGCTCTGGGAGAGCGGAAGGCCGATATGGCCGGCCATGCTCTGGGAGAGCGGAAGGCCGATATGGCCGGCCATGCTCTGGGAGAGCGGAATGCCGATATGGCCGGCCATGCTCTGTGAGAGCGGAGGGCCGATATGGCCGACCATGCTCTGGGAAAGCGGAAGGCCGATATGGCCGGCCATGCTCTGGGAGAGCGGAAGGCCGATATGGCCGGCCATGCTCTGGAAGAGCGGAAGGCCGATATGGCCGGCCATGCTCTGGGAGAGCGGAAGGCCGATATGGCCGGCCATGCTCTGGGAGAGCGGAAGGCCGATATGGCCGGCCATGCTCTGGGAGAGCGGAAGGCCGATATGGCCGACCATGCTCTGGGAGAGCGGAAGACCGATATGGCCGGCCATGCTCTGGGAGAGCGGAAGGCCGATATGGCCGGCCATGCTCTGGGAGAGCGGAAGGCCGATATGGCTGGCCATGCTCTGGGAGAGCGGAAGGCCGATATGGCCGGCCATTGGATTGTATTCGGGAACATCCACAGTAAAACCATGGCTTTTCAGAGCCCGTCGTTATGAGTGCGTATAGGCGGATAGAGAACAATGGCATGTCTGTGGCGCGCTGCTGCCAGCTGGGCGCTGCGCTGCTCAACAGACAGGTTTAAACAGAAAAGGAAATGACAAGGAACAGTGTAAAATTCACAGATTACAGCACAACGTATAGAAGGACGATGATAGCATGAATTTCGTTTCGTTGTATCTTCGATACTGCATTTTCTCTCTCATTAGCAAAGACTTCAGCTGTCAGCATCGGTAAACATCTTGCATGAAGTCACAGGTGGTTTGAAATTAATTTGCACCATTTCTACGGCACTTGTTTTTTCGGTATCTCATTGTACAGAAGTTGTTTCAGAAGTCTCGAGGTTCTTGTCGTGCGAAACGAAAATTCAAGCCAGAAAATTATGACTTGCTTGGTTGAAAATTCGATCCAAAGAGATAAAAAATACTGAAAATAATGAAAATATAGCACCGTATTTCTTCTTATCCAAATAAAGTGCACCAATAAAGATAACATATTTCAGTTCTTCACTATATTAGCTCTATGCCAGTATATAAATAAGCTGCAAATATCATCCAACTATCGGCCAAATCTTGCATTTTATACATAGCATTGAGATGATAGATAGATGATAGATACATTACATAGATGGTCAGCATTTCTTCATTTATGCCGTTGTGAAACCCCCAGATTAGGCATTTACTTGTCTATGAAGTAGTATTACCGAAAAGCAACTTTACAGTCTTGAATGATCGTGCAAATATCGGCCATGCTCTGGGAGAGCGGAAGGCCAATATGGCCGGCCATGCTGTGGGAGAGCGGAATGCCGATATGGCCGGCCATGCTCTGGGAGAGCGGAAGGCCGATATGGCCGGCCATGCTCTGGGAGAGCGGAAGGCCGATATGGCCGGCCATGCTCTGGGAGAGCGGAAGGCCGATATGGCCGGCCATGCTCTGGGAGAGCGGAAGGCCGATATGGCCGGCCATGCTCTGGGAGAGCGGAAGGCCGATATGGCCGGCCATGCTCTGGGAGAGCGGAAGGCCGATATGGCCGGCCATGCTCTAAGAGAGCGGAAGGCCGATATGGCCGGCCATGCTCTGGGAGAGCGGAAGGTTGATATGGCCGGCCATGCTCTGGGAGAGCGGAAGGCCGATATGGCCGGCCATGCTCTGGGAGAGCGGGAGGCCGATATGGCCGGCCATGCTCTGGGAGAGCGGGAGGCCGATATGGCCGACCATGCTCTGAGAGAGCGGAAGGCCGATATGGCCGGCCATGCTCTAGGAGAGCAGAAGGCCGATATGGCCGGCCATGCTCTGGGAGAGCGGAAGGCCGATATGGCCGGCCATGCTCTGGGAGAGCGGAAGACCGATATGGCCGACCATGCTCTGGGAGAGCGGAAGGCCGATATGGCCGGCCATGCTCTGGGAGAGCGGGAGGCCGATATGGCCGGCCATGCTCTGGGAGAGCAGAATGCCGATATGGCCGGCCATGCTCTGGGAGAGCGGAAGGCCGATATGGCCGGCCATTGGATTGTATTCGGGAACATCCACAGTAAACCCATGGCTTTTCAGAGCCCGTCGTTATGAGTGCGTATAGGCGGATAGAGAACAATGGCATGTCTGTGGCGCGCTGCTGCCAGCTGGGCGCTGCGCTGCTCAACAGACAGGTTGAAACAGAAAAGGAAATGACAAGGAACAGTGTAAAATTCACAGATTACAGCACAACGTATAGAAGGACGATGATAGCATGAGTTTCGTTTCGTTGTATCTTCGATACTGCATTTTCTCTCTCATTAGCAAAGACAATACTTCAGCTGTCAGCATCGGTAAACATCGCAATGAAGTCACAGGTGGTTTGAAATTAATTTGCACCATTTCTACGGTACTTGTTTTTCGGTATCTCATTGTACATAATTTCTTTCAGAAGTCTCGAGGTTCTTGTCGTGCGAAACGAAAATTCAAGCCAGAAAATAATGACTTGCTTGCTTGAAAATTCGATCCAAAGAGATAAAAAATGCTGAAAATAATGAAAATATAGCACCGTATTTCTTCTTATCCAAATAAAGTGCACCAATAAAGATAACATATTTTAGTTCCTCACTATATTAGCTCTATGCCAGTATATAAATAAGCTGCAAATATCATCCAACTATCGGCCAAATCTTGTATTTTATACATAGCATTGAGATGATAGATAGATGATAGATACATTACATAGATGGTCAGCATTTCTTCATTTATGCCGTTGTGAAACCCCCAGATTAGGCATTTACTTGTCTATGAAGTAGTATTACCGAAAAGCAACTTTACATAGTCTTGAATGATCGTGCAAATATCGGCCATGCTCTGGGAGAGCGGAAGGCCGATATGGCCGGCCATGCTCTGGGAGAGCGGAATGCCGATATGGCCGGCCATGCTCTGGGAGAGCGGAAGGCCGATATGGCCAGCCATGCTCTGGGAGAGCGGAAGGCCGATATGGCCGGCCATGCTCTGGGAGAGCGGAAGGCCGATATGGCCGGCCATGCTCTGGGAGAGCGGAAGGCCGATATGGCCGGCCATGCTCTGGGAGAGCGGAATGCCGATATGGCCGGCCATGCTCTGGGAGAGCGGAAGGCCGATATGGCCGACCATGCTCTGGGAGAGCGGAAGGCCGATATGGCCGGCCATGCTCTGGGAGAGCGGAAGGCCGATATGGCCGGCCATGCTCTGGGAGAGCGGAAGGCCGATATGGCCGGCCATGCTCTGGGAGAGCGGAAGGCCGATATGGCCTACCATACTCTGGGAGAGCGGAAGGCCGATATGGCCGGCCATGCTCTGGGAGAGCGGAAGGTTGATATGGCCGGCCATGCTCTGGGAGAGCGGAAGGCCGATATGGCCGGCCATGCTCTGGGAGAGCGGAAGGCCGATTTGGCCGGCCATGCTCTGGGAGAGCGGAAGGCCGATATGGCCGGCCATGCTCTGGGAGAGCGGAATGCCGATTTGGCCGGCCATGCTCTGGGAGAGCGGAAGGCCGATATGGCCGGCCATGCTCTGGGAGAGCGGAAGGCCGATATGGCCGGCCATGCTCTAAGAGAGCGGAAGGCCGATATGGCCGACCATGCTCTGGGAGAGCGGAAGGCCGATATGGCCGGCCATGCTCTGGGAGAGCGGAAGGCCGATATGGCCGGCCATGCTCTGGGAGAGCGGAATGCCGATATGGCCGGCCATGCTCTGTGAGAGCGGAGGGCCGATATGGCCGACCATGCTCTGGGAAAGCGGAAGGCCGATATGGCCGGCCATGCTCTGGGAGAGCGGAAGGCCGATATGGCCGGCCATGCTCTGGAAGAGCGGAAGGCCGATATGGCCGGCCATGCTCTGGGAGAGCGGAAGGCCGATATGGCCGGCCATGCTCTGGGAGAGCGGAAGGCCGATATGGCCGGCCATGCTCTGGGAGAGCGGAAGGCCGATATGGCCGACCATGCTCTGGGAGAGCGGAAGACCGATATGGCCGGCCATGCTCTGGGAGAGCGGAAGGCCGATATGGCCGGCCATGCTCTGGGAGAGCGGAAGGCCGATATGGCTGGCCATGCTCTGGGAGAGCGGAAGGCCGATATGGCCGGCCATTGGATTGTATTCGGGAACATCCACAGTAAAACCATGGCTTTTCAGAGCCCGTCGTTATGAGTGCGTATAGGCGGATAGAGAACAATGGCATGTCTGTGGCGCGCTGCTGCCAGCTGGGCGCTGCGCTGCTCAACAGACAGGTTGAAACAGAAAAGGAAATGACAAGGAACAGTGTAAAATTCACAGATTACAGCACAACGTATAGAAGGACGATGATAGCATGAGTTTCGTTTCGTTGTATCTTCGATACTGCATTTTCTCTCTCATTAGCAAAGACAATACTTCAGCTGTCAGCATCGGTAAACATCGGCATGAAGTCACAGGTGGTTTGAAATTAATTTGCACCATTTCTACGGTACTTGTTTTTCGGTATCTCATTGTACAGAATTTCTTTCAGAAGTCTCGAGGTTCTTGTCGTGCGAAACGAAAATTCAAGCCAGAAAATAATGACTTGCTTGCTTGAAAATTCGATCCAAAGAGATAAAAAATGCTGAAAATAATGAAAATATAGCACCGTATTTCTTCTTATCCAAATAAAGTGCACCAATAAAGATAACATATTTTAGTTCCTCACTATATTAGCTCTATGCCAGTATATAAATAAGCTGCAAATATCATCCAACTATCGGCCAAATCTTGTATTTTATACATAGCATTGAGATGATAGATAGATGATAGATACATTACATAGATGGTCAGCATTTCTTCATTTATGCCGTTGTGAAACCCCCAGATTAGGCATTTACTTGTCTATGAAGTAGTATTACCGAAAAGCAACTTTACATAGTCTTGAATGATCGTGCAAATATCGGCCATGCTCTGGGAGAGCGGAAGGCCGATATGGCCGGCCATGCTCTGGGAGAGCGGAGTGCCGATATGGCCGGCCATGCTCTGGAAGAGCGGAATGCCGATTTGGCCGGCCATGCTCTGGGAGAGCGGAAGGCCGATATGGCCGGCCATGCTCTGGGAGAGCGGAATGCCGATTTGGCCGGCCATGCTCTGGGAGAGCGGAAGGCCGATATGGCCGGCCATGCTCTGGGAGAGCGGAAGGCCGATATGGCCGGCCATGCTCTGGGAGAGCGGAAGGTTGATATGGCCGGCCATGCTCTGGGAGAGCGGAAGGCCGATATGGCCGGCCATGCTCTGGGAGAGCGGAAGGCCGATTTGGCCGGCCATGCTCTGGGAGAGCGGAAGGCCGATATGGCCGGCCATGCTCTGGGAGAGCGGAATGCCGATTTGGCCGGCCATGCTCTGGGAGAGCGGAAGGCCGATATGGCCGGCCATGCTCTGGGAGAGCGGAAGGCCGATATGGCCGGCCATGCTCTAAGAGAGCGGAAGGCCGATATGGCCGACCATGCTCTGGGAGAGCGGAAGGCCGATATGGCCGGCCATGCTCTGGGAGAGCGGAAGGCCGATATGGCCGGCCATGCTCTGGGAGAGCGGAATGCCGATATGGCCGGCCATGCTCTGTGAGAGCGGAGGGCCGATATGGCCGACCATGCTCTGGGAAAGCGGAAGGCCGATATGGCCGGCCATGCTCTGGGAGAGCGGAAGGCCGATATGGCCGGCCATGCTCTGGAAGAGCGGAAGGCCGATATGGCCGGCCATGCTCTGGGAGAGCGGAAGGCCGATATGGCCGGCCATGCTCTGGGAGAGCGGAAGGCCGATATGGCCGGCCATGCTCTGGGAGAGCGGAAGGCCGATATGGCCGACCATGCTCTGGGAGAGCGGAAGACCGATATGGCCGGCCATGCTCTGGGAGAGCGGAAGGCCGATATGGCCGGCCATGCTCTGGGAGAGCGGAAGGCCGATATGGCTGGCCATGCTCTGGGAGAGCGGAAGGCCGATATGGCCGGCCATTGGATTGTATTCGGGAACATCCACAGTAAAACCATGGCTTTTCAGAGCCCGTCGTTATGAGTGCGTATAGGCGGATAGAGAACAATGGCATGTCTGTGGCGCGCTGCTGCCAGCTGGGCGCTGCGCTGCTCAACAGACAGGTTTAAACAGAAAAGGAAATGACAAGGAACAGTGTAAAATTCACAGATTACAGCACAACGTATAGAAGGACGATGATAGCATGAATTTCGTTTCGTTGTATCTTCGATACTGCATTTTCTCTCTCATTAGCAAAGACAATACTTCAGCTGTCAGCATCGGTAAACATCTTGCATGAAGTCACAGGTGGTTTGAAATTAATTTGCACCATTTCTACGGCACTTGTTTTTTCGGTATCTCATTGTACAGAAGTTGTTTCAGAAGTCTCGAGGTTCTTGTCGTGCGAAACGAAAATTCAAGCCAGAAAATTATGACTTGCTTGCTTGAAAATTCGATCCAAAGAGATAAAAAATGCTGAAAATAATGAAAATATAGCACCGTATTTCTTCTTATCCAAATAAAGTGCACCAATAAAGATAACATATTTCAGTTCTTCACTATATTAGCTCTATGCCAGTATATAAATAAGCTGCAAATATCATCCAACTATCGGCCAAATCTTGCATTTTATACATAGCATTGAGATGATAGATAGATGATAGATACATTACATAGATGGTCAGCATTTCTTCATGTATGCCGTTGTGAAACCCCCAGATTAGGCATTTACTTGTCTATGAAGTAGTATTACCGAAAAGCAACTTTACATATTCTTGAATGATCGTGCAAATATCGGCCATGCTCTGGGAGAGCGGAAGGCCGATATGGCCGGCCATGCTGTGGGAGAGCGGAATGCCGATATGGCCGGCCATGCTCTGGGAGAGCGGAATGTCGATATGGCCGGCCATGCTCTGGGAGAGCGGAAGGCCGATATGGCCGGCCATGCTCTGGGAGAGCGGAAGGCCGATATGGCCGGCCATGCTCTGGGAGAGCGGAATGCCGATATGGCCGGCCATGCTCTGGGAGAGCGGAAGGCCGATATGGCCGGCCATGCTCTGGGAGAGCGGAAGGCCGATATGGCCGGCCATGCTCTGGGAGAGCGGAAGGCCGATATGGCCTACCATACTCTGGGAGAGCGGAAGGCCGATATGGCCGGCCATGCTCTGGGAGAGCGGAAGGTTGATATGGCCGGCCATGCTCTGGGAGAGCGGAAGGCCGATATGGCCGGCCATGCTCTGGGAGAGCGGAAGGCCGATTTGGCCGGCCATGCTCTGGGAGAGCGGAAGGCCGATATGGCCGGCCATGCTCTGGGAGAGCGGAATGCCGATTTGGCCGGCCATGCTCTGGGAGAGCGGAAGGCCGATATGGCCGACCATGCTCTGGGAGAGCGGAAGGCCGATATGGCCGGCCATGCTCTGGGAGAGCGGAAGGCCGATATGGCCGGCCATGCTCTGGGAGAGCGGAAGGCCGATATGGCCGGCCATGCTCTGGGAGAGCGGAAGGCCGATATGGCCTACCATACTCTGGGAGAGCGGAAGGCCGATATGGCCGGCCATGCTCTGGGAGAGCGGAAGGTTGATATGGCCGGCCATGCTCTGGGAGAGCGGAAGGCCGATATGGCCGGCCATGCTCTGGGAGAGCGGAAGGCCGATTTGGCCGGCCATGCTCTGGGAGAGCGGAAGGCCGATATGGCCGGCCATGCTCTGGGAGAGCGGAATGCCGATTTGGCCGGCCATGCTCTGGGAGAGCGGAAGGCCGATATGGCCGGCCATGCTCTGGGAGAGCGGAAGGCCGATATGGCCGGCCATGCTCTAAGAGAGCGGAAGGCCGATATGGCCGACCATGCTCTGGGAGAGCGGAAGGCCGATATGGCCGGCCATGCTCTGGGAGAGCGGAAGGCCGATATGGCCGGCCATGCTCTGGGAGAGCGGAATGCCGATATGGCCGGCCATGCTCTGTGAGAGCGGAGGGCCGATATGGCCGACCATGCTCTGGGAAAGCGGAAGGCCGATATGGCCGGCCATGCTCTGGGAGAGCGGAAGGCCGATATGGCCGGCCATGCTCTGGAAGAGCGGAAGGCCGATATGGCCGGCCATGCTCTGGGAGAGCGGAAGGCCGATATGGCCGGCCATGCTCTGGGAGAGCGGAAGGCCGATATGGCCGGCCATGCTCTGGGAGAGCGGAAGGCCGATATGGCCGACCATGCTCTGGGAGAGCGGAAGACCGATATGGCCGGCCATGCTCTGGGAGAGCGGAAGGCCGATATGGCCGGCCATGCTCTGGGAGAGCGGAAGGCCGATATGGCTGGCCATGCTCTGGGAGAGCGGAAGGCCGATATGGCCGGCCATTGGATTGTATTCGGGAACATCCACAGTAAAACCATGGCTTTTCAGAGCCCGTCGTTATGAGTGCGTATAGGCGGATAGAGAACAATGGCATGTCTGTGGCGCGCTGCTGCCAGCTGGGCGCTGCGCTGCTCAACAGACAGGTTGAAACAGAAAAGGAAATGACAAGGAACAGTGTAAAATTCACAGATTACAGCACAACGTATAGAAGGACGATGATAGCATGAGTTTCGTTTCGTTGTATCTTCGATACTGCATTTTCTCTCTCATTAGCAAAGACAATACTTCAGCTGTCAGCATCGGTAAACATCGGCATGAAGTCACAGGTGGTTTGAAATTAATTTGCACCATTTCTACGGTACTTGTTTTTCGGTATCTCATTGTACAGAATTTCTTTCAGAAGTCTCGAGGTTCTTGTCGTGCGAAACGAAAATTCAAGCCAGAAAATAATGACTTGCTTGCTTGAAAATTCGATCCAAAGAGATAAAAAATGCTGAAAATAATGAAAATATAGCACCGTATTTCTTCTTATCCAAATAAAGTGCACCAATAAAGATAACATATTTTAGTTCCTCACTATATTAGCTCTATGCCAGTATATAAATAAGCTGCAAATATCATCCAACTATCGGCCAAATCTTGTATTTTATACATAGCATTGAGATGATAGATAGATGATAGATACATTACATAGATGGTCAGCATTTCTTCATTTATGCCGTTGTGAAACCCCCAGATTAGGCATTTACTTGTCTATGAAGTAGTATTACCGAAAAGCAACTTTACATAGTCTTGAATGATCGTGCAAATATCGGCCATGCTCTGGGAGAGCGGAAGGCCGATATGGCCGGCCATGCTCTGGGAGAGCGGAGTGCCGATATGGCCGGCCATGCTCTGGAAGAGCGGAATGCCGATTTGGCCGGCCATGCTCTGGGAGAGCGGAAGGCCGATATGGCCGGCCATGCTCTGGGAGAGCGGAATGCCGATTTGGCCGGCCATGCTCTGGGAGAGCGGAAGGCCGATATGGCCGGCCATGCTCTGGGAGAGCGGAAGGCCGATATGGCCGGCCATGCTCTGGGAGAGCGGAAGGTTGATATGGCCGGCCATGCTCTGGGAGAGCGGAAGGCCGATATGGCCGGCCATGCTCTGGGAGAGCGGAAGGCCGATTTGGCCGGCCATGCTCTGGGAGAGCGGAAGGCCGATATGGCCGGCCATGCTCTGGGAGAGCGGAATGCCGATTTGGCCGGCCATGCTCTGGGAGAGCGGAAGGCCGATATGGCCGGCCATGCTCTGGGAGAGCGGAAGGCCGATATGGCCGGCCATGCTCTAAGAGAGCGGAAGGCCGATATGGCCGACCATGCTCTGGGAGAGCGGAAGGCCGATATGGCCGGCCATGCTCTGGGAGAGCGGAAGGCCGATATGGCCGGCCATGCTCTGGGAGAGCGGAATGCCGATATGGCCGGCCATGCTCTGTGAGAGCGGAGGGCCGATATGGCCGACCATGCTCTGGGAAAGCGGAAGGCCGATATGGCCGGCCATGCTCTGGGAGAGCGGAAGGCCGATATGGCCGGCCATGCTCTGGAAGAGCGGAAGGCCGATATGGCCGGCCATGCTCTGGGAGAGCGGAAGGCCGATATGGCCGGCCATGCTCTGGGAGAGCGGAAGGCCGATATGGCCGGCCATGCTCTGGGAGAGCGGAAGGCCGATATGGCCGACCATGCTCTGGGAGAGCGGAAGACCGATATGGCCGGCCATGCTCTGGGAGAGCGGAAGGCCGATATGGCCGGCCATGCTCTGGGAGAGCGGAAGGCCGATATGGCTGGCCATGCTCTGGGAGAGCGGAAGGCCGATATGGCCGGCCATTGGATTGTATTCGGGAACATCCACAGTAAAACCATGGCTTTTCAGAGCCCGTCGTTATGAGTGCGTATAGGCGGATAGAGAACAATGGCATGTCTGTGGCGCGCTGCTGCCAGCTGGGCGCTGCGCTGCTCAACAGACAGGTTTAAACAGAAAAGGAAATGACAAGGAACAGTGTAAAATTCACAGATTACAGCACAACGTATAGAAGGACGATGATAGCATGAATTTCGTTTCGTTGTATCTTCGATACTGCATTTTCTCTCTCATTAGCAAAGACTTCAGCTGTCAGCATCGGTAAACATCTTGCATGAAGTCACAGGTGGTTTGAAATTAATTTGCACCATTTCTACGGCACTTGTTTTTTCGGTATCTCATTGTACAGAAGTTGTTTCAGAAGTCTCGAGGTTCTTGTCGTGCGAAACGAAAATTCAAGCCAGAAAATTATGACTTGCTTGGTTGAAAATTCGATCCAAAGAGATAAAAAATACTGAAAATAATGAAAATATAGCACCGTATTTCTTCTTATCCAAATAAAGTGCACCAATAAAGATAACATATTTCAGTTCTTCACTATATTAGCTCTATGCCAGTATATAAATAAGCTGCAAATATCATCCAACTATCGGCCAAATCTTGCATTTTATACATAGCATTGAGATGATAGATAGATGATAGATACATTACATAGATGGTCAGCATTTCTTCATTTATGCCGTTGTGAAACCCCCAGATTAGGCATTTACTTGTGTATGAAGTAGTATTACCGAAAAGCAACTTTACAGTCTTGAATGATCGTGCAAATATCGGCCATGCTCTGGGAGAGCGGAAGGCCAATATGGCCGGCCATGCTGTGGGAGAGCGGAATGCCGATATGGCCGGCCATGCTCTGGGAGAGCGGAAGGCCGATATGGCCGGCCATGCTCTGGGAGAGCGGAAGGCCGATATGGCCGGCCATGCTCTGGGAGAGCGGAAGGCCGATATGGCCGGCCATGCTCTGGGAGAGCGGAAGGCCGATATGGCCGGCCATGCTCTGGGAGAGCGGAAGGCCGATATGGCCGGCCATGCTCTGGGAGAGCGGAAGGCCGATATGGCCGGCCATGCTCTAAGAGAGCGGAAGGCCGATATGGCCGGCCATGCTCTGGGAGAGCGGAAGGTTGATATGGCCGGCCATGCTCTGGGAGAGCGGAAGGCCGATATGGCCGGCCATGCTCTGGGAGAGCGGGAGGCCGATATGGCCGGCCATGCTCTGGGAGAGCGGGAGGCCGATATGGCCGACCATGCTCTGAGAGAGCGGAAGGCCGATATGGCCGGCCATGCTCTAGGAGAGCAGAAGGCCGATATGGCCGGCCATGCTCTGGGAGAGCGGAAGGCCGATATGGCCGGCCATGCTCTGGGAGAGCGGAAGACCGATATGGCCGACCATGCTCTGGGAGAGCGGAAGGCCGATATGGCCGGCCATGCTCTGGGAGAGCGGGAGGCCGATATGGCCGGCCATGCTCTGGGAGAGCAGAATGCCGATATGGCCGGCCATGCTCTGGGAGAGCGGAAGGCCGATATGGCCGGCCATTGGATTGTATTCGGGAACATCCACAGTAAACCCATGGCTTTTCAGAGCCCGTCGTTATGAGTGCGTATAGGCGGATAGAGAACAATGGCATGTCTGTGGCGCGCTGCTGCCAGCTGGGCGCTGCGCTGCTCAACAGACAGGTTGAAACAGAAAAGGAAATGACAAGGAACAGTGTAAAATTCACAGATTACAGCACAACGTATAGAAGGACGATGATAGCATGAGTTTCGTTTCGTTGTATCTTCGATACTGCATTTTCTCTCTCATTAGCAAAGACAATACTTCAGCTGTCAGCATCGGTAAACATCGCAATGAAGTCACAGGTGGTTTGAAATTAATTTGCACCATTTCTACGGTACTTGTTTTTCGGTATCTCATTGTACAGAATTTCTTTCAGAAGTCTCGAGGTTCTTGTCGTGCGAAACGAAAATTCAAGCCAGAAAATAATGACTTGCTTGCTTGAAAATTCGATCCAAAGAGATAAAAAATGCTGAAAATAATGAAAATATAGCACCGTATTTCTTCTTATCCAAATAAAGTGCACCAATAAAGATAACATATTTTAGTTCCTCACTATATTAGCTCTATGCCAGTATATAAATAAGCTGCAAATATCATCCAACTATCGGCCAAATCTTGTATTTTATACATAGCATTGAGATGATAGATAGATGATAGATACATTACATAGATGGTCAGCATTTCTTCATTTATGCCGTTGTGAAACCCCCAGATTAGGCATTTACTTGTCTATGAAGTAGTATTACCGAAAAGCAACTTTACATAGTCTTGAATGATCGTGCAAATATCGGCCATGCTCTGGGAGAGCGGAAGGCCGATATGGCCGGCCATGCTCTGGGAGAGCGGAATGCCGATATGGCCGGCCATGCTCTGGGAGAGCGGAAGGCCGATATGGCCAGCCATGCTCTGGGAGAGCGGAAGGCCGATATGGCCGGCCATGCTCTGGGAGAGCGGAAGGCCGATATGGCCGGCCATGCTCTGGGAGAGCGGAAGGCCGATATGGCCGGCCATGCTCTGGGAGAGCGGAATGCCGATATGGCCGGCCATGCTCTGGGAGAGCGGAAGGCCGATATGGCCGACCATGCTCTGGGAGAGCGGAAGGCCGATATGGCCGGCCATGCTCTGGGAGAGCGGAAGGCCGATATGGCCGGCCATGCTCTGGGAGAGCGGAAGGCCGATATGGCCGGCCATGCTCTGGGAGAGCGGAAGGCCGATATGGCCTACCATACTCTGGGAGAGCGGAAGGCCGATATGGCCGGCCATGCTCTGGGAGAGCGGAAGGTTGATATGGCCGGCCATGCTCTGGGAGAGCGGAAGGCCGATATGGCCGGCCATGCTCTGGGAGAGCGGAAGGCCGATTTGGCCGGCCATGCTCTGGGAGAGCGGAAGGCCGATATGGCCGGCCATGCTCTGGGAGAGCGGAATGCCGATTTGGCCGGCCATGCTCTGGGAGAGCGGAAGGCCGATATGGCCGGCCATGCTCTGGGAGAGCGGAAGGCCGATATGGCCGGCCATGCTCTAAGAGAGCGGAAGGCCGATATGGCCGACCATGCTCTGGGAGAGCGGAAGGCCGATATGGCCGGCCATGCTCTGGGAGAGCGGAAGGCCGATATGGCCGGCCATGCTCTGGGAGAGCGGAATGCCGATATGGCCGGCCATGCTCTGTGAGAGCGGAGGGCCGATATGGCCGACCATGCTCTGGGAAAGCGGAAGGCCGATATGGCCGGCCATGCTCTGGGAGAGCGGAAGGCCGATATGGCCGGCCATGCTCTGGAAGAGCGGAAGGCCGATATGGCCGGCCATGCTCTGGGAGAGCGGAAGGCCGATATGGCCGGCCATGCTCTGGGAGAGCGGAAGGCCGATATGGCCGGCCATGCTCTGGGAGAGCGGAAGGCCGATATGGCCGACCATGCTCTGGGAGAGCGGAAGACCGATATGGCCGGCCATGCTCTGGGAGAGCGGAAGGCCGATATGGCCGGCCATGCTCTGGGAGAGCGGAAGGCCGATATGGCTGGCCATGCTCTGGGAGAGCGGAAGGCCGATATGGCCGGCCATTGGATTGTATTCGGGAACATCCACAGTAAAACCATGGCTTTTCAGAGCCCGTCGTTATGAGTGCGTATAGGCGGATAGAGAACAATGGCATGTCTGTGGCGCGCTGCTGCCAGCTGGGCGCTGCGCTGCTCAACAGACAGGTTGAAACAGAAAAGGAAATGACAAGGAACAGTGTAAAATTCACAGATTACAGCACAACGTATAGAAGGACGATGATAGCATGAGTTTCGTTTCGTTGTATCTTCGATACTGCATTTTCTCTCTCATTAGCAAAGACAATACTTCAGCTGTCAGCATCGGTAAACATCGGCATGAAGTCACAGGTGGTTTGAAATTAATTTGCACCATTTCTACGGTACTTGTTTTTCGGTATCTCATTGTACAGAATTTCTTTCAGAAGTCTCGAGGTTCTTGTCGTGCGAAACGAAAATTCAAGCCAGAAAATAATGACTTGCTTGCTTGAAAATTCGATCCAAAGAGATAAAAAATGCTGAAAATAATGAAAATATAGCACCGTATTTCTTCTTATCCAAATAAAGTGCACCAATAAAGATAACATATTTTAGTTCCTCACTATATTAGCTCTATGCCAGTATATAAATAAGCTGCAAATATCATCCAACTATCGGCCAAATCTTGTATTTTATACATAGCATTGAGATGATAGATAGATGATAGATACATTACATAGATGGTCAGCATTTCTTCATTTATGCCGTTGTGAAACCCCCAGATTAGGCATTTACTTGTCTATGAAGTAGTATTACCGAAAAGCAACTTTACATAGTCTTGAATGATCGTGCAAATATCGGCCATGCTCTGGGAGAGCGGAAGGCCGATATGGCCGGCCATGCTCTGGGAGAGCGGAGTGCCGATATGGCCGGCCATGCTCTGGAAGAGCGGAATGCCGATTTGGCCGGCCATGCTCTGGGAGAGCGGAAGGCCGATATGGCCGGCCATGCTCTGGGAGAGCGGAATGCCGATTTGGCCGGCCATGCTCTGGGAGAGCGGAAGGCCGATATGGCCGGCCATGCTCTGGGAGAGCGGAAGGCCGATATGGCCGGCCATGCTCTGGGAGAGCGGAAGGTTGATATGGCCGGCCATGCTCTGGGAGAGCGGAAGGCCGATATGGCCGGCCATGCTCTGGGAGAGCGGAAGGCCGATTTGGCCGGCCATGCTCTGGGAGAGCGGAAGGCCGATATGGCCGGCCATGCTCTGGGAGAGCGGAATGCCGATTTGGCCGGCCATGCTCTGGGAGAGCGGAAGGCCGATATGGCCGGCCATGCTCTGGGAGAGCGGAAGGCCGATATGGCCGGCCATGCTCTAAGAGAGCGGAAGGCCGATATGGCCGACCATGCTCTGGGAGAGCGGAAGGCCGATATGGCCGGCCATGCTCTGGGAGAGCGGAAGGCCGATATGGCCGGCCATGCTCTGGGAGAGCGGAATGCCGATATGGCCGGCCATGCTCTGTGAGAGCGGAGGGCCGATATGGCCGACCATGCTCTGGGAAAGCGGAAGGCCGATATGGCCGGCCATGCTCTGGGAGAGCGGAAGGCCGATATGGCCGGCCATGCTCTGGAAGAGCGGAAGGCCGATATGGCCGGCCATGCTCTGGGAGAGCGGAAGGCCGATATGGCCGGCCATGCTCTGGGAGAGCGGAAGGCCGATATGGCCGGCCATGCTCTGGGAGAGCGGAAGGCCGATATGGCCGACCATGCTCTGGGAGAGCGGAAGACCGATATGGCCGGCCATGCTCTGGGAGAGCGGAAGGCCGATATGGCCGGCCATGCTCTGGGAGAGCGGAAGGCCGATATGGCTGGCCATGCTCTGGGAGAGCGGAAGGCCGATATGGCCGGCCATTGGATTGTATTCGGGAACATCCACAGTAAAACCATGGCTTTTCAGAGCCCGTCGTTATGAGTGCGTATAGGCGGATAGAGAACAATGGCATGTCTGTGGCGCGCTGCTGCCAGCTGGGCGCTGCGCTGCTCAACAGACAGGTTTAAACAGAAAAGGAAATGACAAGGAACAGTGTAAAATTCACAGATTACAGCACAACGTATAGAAGGACGATGATAGCATGAATTTCGTTTCGTTGTATCTTCGATACTGCATTTTCTCTCTCATTAGCAAAGACAATACTTCAGCTGTCAGCATCGGTAAACATCTTGCATGAAGTCACAGGTGGTTTGAAATTAATTTGCACCATTTCTACGGCACTTGTTTTTTCGGTATCTCATTGTACAGAAGTTGTTTCAGAAGTCTCGAGGTTCTTGTCGTGCGAAACGAAAATTCAAGCCAGAAAATTATGACTTGCTTGCTTGAAAATTCGATCCAAAGAGATAAAAAATGCTGAAAATAATGAAAATATAGCACCGTATTTCTTCTTATCCAAATAAAGTGCACCAATAAAGATAACATATTTCAGTTCTTCACTATATTAGCTCTATGCCAGTATATAAATAAGCTGCAAATATCATCCAACTATCGGCCAAATCTTGCATTTTATACATAGCATTGAGATGATAGATAGATGATAGATACATTACATAGATGGTCAGCATTTCTTCATGTATGCCGTTGTGAAACCCCCAGATTAGGCATTTACTTGTCTATGAAGTAGTATTACCGAAAAGCAACTTTACATATTCTTGAATGATCGTGCAAATATCGGCCATGCTCTGGGAGAGCGGAAGGCCGATATGGCCGGCCATGCTGTGGGAGAGCGGAATGCCGATATGGCCGGCCATGCTCTGGGAGAGCGGAATGTCGATATGGCCGGCCATGCTCTGGGAGAGCGGAAGGCCGATATGGCCGGCCATGCTCTGGGAGAGCGGAAGGCCGATATGGCCGGCCATGCTCTGGGAGAGCGGAATGCCGATATGGCCGGCCATGCTCTGGGAGAGCGGAAGGCCGATATGGCCGGCCATGCTCTGGGAGAGCGGAAGGCCGATATGGCCGGCCATGCTCTGGGAGAGCGGAAGGCCGATATGGCCTACCATACTCTGGGAGAGCGGAAGGCCGATATGGCCGGCCATGCTCTGGGAGAGCGGAAGGTTGATATGGCCGGCCATGCTCTGGGAGAGCGGAAGGCCGATATGGCCGGCCATGCTCTGGGAGAGCGGAAGGCCGATTTGGCCGGCCATGCTCTGGGAGAGCGGAAGGCCGATATGGCCGGCCATGCTCTGGGAGAGCGGAATGCCGATTTGGCCGGCCATGCTCTGGGAGAGCGGAAGGCCGATATGGCCGGCCATGCTCTGGGAGAGCGGAAGGCCGATATGGCCGGCCATGCTCTAAGAGAGCGGAAGGCCGATATGGCCGACCATGCTCTGGGAGAGCGGAAGGCCGATATGGCCGGCCATGCTCTGGGAGAGCGGAAGGCCGATATGGCCGGCCATGCTCTGGGAGAGCGGAATGCCGATATGGCCGGCCATGCTCTGTGAGAGCGGAGGGCCGATATGGCCGACCATGCTCTGGGAAAGCGGAAGGCCGATATGGCCGGCCATGCTCTGGGAGAGCGGAAGGCCGATATGGCCGGCCATGCTCTGGAAGAGCGGAAGGCCGATATGGCCGGCCATGCTCTGGGAGAGCGGAAGGCCGATATGGCCGGCCATGCTCTGGGAGAGCGGAAGGCCGATATGGCCGGCCATGCTCTGGGAGAGCGGAAGGCCGATATGGCCGACCATGCTTTGGGAGAGCGGAAGACCGATATGGCCGGCCATGCTCTGGGAGAGCGGAAGGCCGATATGGCCGGCCATGCTCTGGGAGAGCGGAAGGCCGATATGGCTGGCCATACTCTGGGAGAGCGGAAGGCCGATATGGCCGGCCATTGGATTGTATTCGGGAACATCCACAGTAAAACCATGGCTTTTCAGAGCCCGTCGTTATGAGTGCGTATAGGCGGATAGAGAACAATGGCATGTCTGTGGCGCGCTGCTGCCAGCTGGGCGCTGCGCTGCTCAACAGACAGGTTTAAACAGAAAAGGAAATGACAAGGAACAGTGTAAAATTCACAGATTACAGCACAACGTATAGAAGGACGATGATAGCATGAATTTCGTTTCGTTGTATCTTCGATACTGCATTTTCTCTCTCATTAGCAAAGACAATACTTCAGCTGTCAGCATCGGTAAACATCTTGCATGAAGTCACAGGTGGTTTGAAATTAATTTGCACCATTTCTACGGCACTTGTTTTTTCGGTATCTCATTGTACAGAAGTTGTTTCAGAAGTCTCGAGGTTCTTGTCGTGCGAAACGAAAATTCAAGCCAGAAAATTATGACTTGCTTGCTTGAAAATTCGATCCAAAGAGATAAAAAATGCTGAAAATAATGAAAATATAGCACCGTATTTCTTCTTATCCAAATAAAGTGCACCAATAAAGATAACATATTTCAGTTCTTCACTATATTAGCTCTATGCCAGTATATAAATAAGCTGCAAATATCATCCAACTATCGGCCAAATCTTGCATTTTATACATAGCATTGAGATGATAGATAGATGATAGATACATTACATAGATGGTCAGCATTTCTTCATTTATGCCGTTGTGAAACCCCCAGATTAGGCATTTACTTGTCTATGAAGTAGTATTACCGAAAAGCAACTTTACATATTCTTGAATGATCGTGCAAATATCGGCCATGCTCTGGGAGAGCGGAATGCCGATATGGCCGGCCATGCTCTGGGAGAGCGGAATGCCGATATGGCCGGCCATGCTCTGGGAGAGCGGAAGGCCGATATGGCCGGCCATGCTCTGGGAGAGCGGAAGACCGATATGGCCGGCCATGCTCTGGGAGAGCGGAATGCCGATATGGCCGGCCATGCTCTGGGAGAGCGGAAGACCGATATGGCCGGCCATGCTCTGGGAGAGCGGAAGGCCGATATGGCCGGCCATGCTCTGGGAGAGCGGTCTGATCCCATTTGCCCCCCCCCCCTCCCCCTTGTGAGACATCCTGCCTACGCCCCTGGAGGGGCCCCTGAGCATGTCGGCAGGGCGACAAAGCAGCCAGTGCAGTCCCTGGCCAGGTCGGAAGGACATTTGAACAAGTTGAATGTCCTCTTGACACACAAGCGGGGTTTCTTGGAAGGTCAGAGGAGTCCCTGTTCAGACCGGAAGGGCCAAAAGCACGTATAGATCCCAGATGAAGATTAAATACAAAGAGGACTTACTCCACAATACAAATATTAAAATTGGAGCTTTCGGGTATATTGTAACACCCTTCGTCAGGGTGTTATAATATGCCCGAAAACTCCGATTTTATTCTTCTTGTAGAGTAAGCCCTCTTTGTAGTTAATATATATCACCCACTCCATATCATATCTTTTCGCGGATCCCAGATGAGTCCCTGAACAGGTCGTAATGGCATTGAAAAGGTCGGAGGGGCCCCTAGACGATCTGAGGGGACCCTGGGCCTTTCAACAGTAAGAATGCAGTTGTCCAGGGAATACAACTCAAAATTTTCGCACCGCTCCGCGGCGCAATTTAACTATAAATTCAATTATATGTGAGATAGAAAAAATCGTCCGTTTCTCGGCGCATTTATGTGTTATGTTGCTACTTTCCTATATAATTGGGCAAAATAGTTAACTTTAACATTTTTTTACCGCACTTTTAAAGGGACACAGCTCGGTTTTCTTCGAGCCAATGCCCTTGACGTGCCTGCTCACCACTACGCACCAAAATTAATGAATTGCAGCGTTGTGTAACAATTGTAAATAGTTATATTTTTTTTGCTTAAGCATTCTGTCGAAATTTGTAATGTCAGAAAACATTTCATGTCTTATTATGCCCGATTTATGCTCAATGATTGGATAAACGATTTTTTTTTTCATTCCTTAGGGATAAGATTAATTGCGAAGGGATTTTGATTTTTTTCCGAAGGGATTTTGATTCCGACCGAGTTTTGTTTTGTGGCAACAGCTCAAGTGCGCCAGATGCGCCAGATTCGTTTGATGTAGTTAACAGGAACCACAATGTATAAAGCGGAGTTCACAGTGAGAGTGGCGGACGCCAAAAGACATCTGCCATCCGTCACTTTGCCGGACGCCAGCCCGATTGATCAAAGTCGAAATATGGTAGCCATTGGCAGATCCGCCAGCCGAGCTGGCGGATGCGCCAGGCTTCCAAATGTAGGTGCCGAAAGTGGCGCTCTATATTCATAACTGCGTTTTTGTTGTGGGATTTTGTTTGTATGCTGACGTGATTTTGTTTGTATGTGAACTCCGCTTTATACATTGTGGTTCCTGTTAACTACATCAAACGAATCTGGCGCATCTGGCGCACTTGAGCTGTTGCCACAAAACAAAACTCGGTCGGAATCAAAATCCCTTAGGAAAAAAATCAAAATCCCTTCGCAATTAATCTTATCCCTTCGGAATGAAAAAAAAAATCGTTTATCCAATTATTGAGCATAAATCGGGCATAATAAGACATGAAATGTTTTCTGACATTACAAATTTCGACAGAATGCTTAAGCAAAAAAAATATAACTATTTACAATTGTTACACAACGCTGCAATTCATTGATTTTGGTGCGTAGTGGTGAGCAGGCACGTCAAGGGCATTGGCTCGAAGAAAACCGAGCTGTGTCCCTTTAAAAGTGCGGTAAAAAAATGTTAAAGTTAACTATTTTGCCCAATTATATAGGAAAGTAGCAACATAACACATAAATGCGCCGAGAAACGGACGATTTTTTCTATCTCACATATAATTGAATTTATAGTTAAATTGCGCCGCGGAGCGGTGCGAAAATTTTGAGTTGTATTCCCTGGACAACTGCATTCTTACTGTTGAAAGGCCCAGGGTCCCCTCAGATCGTCTAGGGGCCCCTCCGACCTTTTCAATGCCATTACGACCTGTTCAGGGACTCATCTGGGATCCGCGAAAAGATATGATGTGGAGTGGGTGATATATATTAACTACAAAGAGGGCTTACTCTACAAGAAGAATAAAATCGGAGTTTTCGGGCATATTATAACACCCTGACGAAGGGTGTTACAATATACCCGAAAGCTCCAGTTTTAATATTTGTATTGTGGAGTAAGTCCTCTTTGTATTTAATCTTCATCTGGGATCTATACGTGCTTTTGGCCCTTCCGGTCTGAACAGGGACTCCTCTGACCTTCCAAGAAACCCCGCTTGTGTGTCAAGAGGACATTCAACTTGTTCAAATGTCCTTCCGACCTGGCCAGGGACTGCACTGGCTGCTTTGTCGCCCTGCCGACATGCTCAGGGGCCCCTCCAGGGACGTAGGCAGGATGTCTCACAAGGGGGGGGGGCAAATGGGATCAGAGGGGCCCTCGTAGCCAGGGGGTCCACATAATTAAAACAGTACAGTATGTTGTATGTTGTAAAACGACACATAACTTTTGGCAACGAAAACAACAGTTTTGGGAGTCCAAAAATCAAAATTTCGAAAATCCGCGATAGGCATTTTCAATATGTCATTTTCTTTCTTTTGGCGTTTTGTATTTGCAATTTGCTTCAAAACTCGTTTGTCTACGATCTGTCAAACATTTATTGTTTTTCCACTAAAAAATGGCATGACATAACATGATTAAAACGTCATTATCTCCAAAAGTTCTGCACCATTTGCATCAAAATGTTGTGATAAGACGTAGCATTGATGCAGCATAAGGTACTCAAATGCTGATGTCGATATATATCATTGTTTTCAAGTTATTGAGAAAATCAGGGGGGCAGATTCCGCCACCTCCAGCGGGGCGCGGGTTAATCAAAATAATATCCTGAATCTTCATCAATTCGGATTAATGAAACAACACAGTACGTACATATATGCCGATTGTGTACGATGAAGTTACAAAACCTCGACAAAATAACGAAATAACATGCTCCATATATCTTGATTTACAGAAAGCTTTGGATACCGTTTGCTTGGAAATTTTCTTGGAAAAAATACACCACATTGTAATACGAGGGGTTTCTACAACACGATAGAGTCCTATCTTGACACGCGTCCTGGAGGGCCTCTGATAATTACACGCCCTGAAGGGGGGGCGGATTCCGCCCCCCTAAGATCTCGAAAAAACGCAACGTAGCGACAAGCGGAAAACGGCGTTAGATAGCTCGAAACAAGCTCTATCGAAGGTATATCTGTCTTTTGTTTTAGGTCAGGTCAATATTGAGGTCACCAGAGGTCATCAAAGGTCAGATTTGCCAGTTTTAGGACTTCGCTCCAGAAACCCCCAAATATCTCGGGAACTATGATAGCTAGAAACAAACGGGAAAAAAACATCGAAAGCCCTTGGAACATGCAATCACCATTAGTGTCCACAAATTGCAGCTCAGGTAAATATTTTAGGCTCCCGAGGTCATCAAATGTAAAAAACTTTTTTGGAGAAACATTTTTTTCGCAAATAACTTTTTACCTAATGAAGATAAGGCACTATTTTTACGCCATTATGTTTGTCTCGTCAATGCGCTTCTTATTCAAAATCGTGGAAGGATGAGAAACATGTTTAAATGTTTTTTCTTCAGAATTCGAAGATTTCCACTGGGGGTCGCTCAGAAAACCACGGGACATCATGTTTGTCCGGATGTGTGTCCAGACGAGATCTTTGGCCATCTCTGCAGGTCGACGCTGCGGTTCTTGGTTCGGAAGATAACCAGGGGGCGACCCCTCCCCCCCCCCCCAGCCAATGGCATTCGGCTGAGGTCCTAGCCAATGCCGGGTTAATACTCGTACATTGTCAAGGCCTTGTACTCCTCTCAGACGTTACTAGCATACACTGAAAAACAATGAGAACTTTGACTGGTCTTCCTTCGAGAGCCTCACCGGCGCTCGACCGGCAGACCACCTCTACCACCACAGGACCCTCTAAAGGACACCAAAGGACTACATATCGGCAGGGGCCTCTAAAGGCCAGCAGATGGCCATCTGCAGATCGGCAGGGTCCTCTAAAGGCCAACAGAGGGCTCTCTACAGATCGGCAGGTCTCTCTAAAGGCCAGCCGAGAGCCCTCTACAGATTGGCTGGGACACTGCAGATCGACAGGGCCCCTAAAGGCTGGAAGAGGGCCCTCTACAGATCGGCAGAGCCCTCTACAAGTCGGCAGGGCCCTCTAAATGCCGGCAGAGTCCCTCTGCAGATTGGCAGGGCGATCTACAGATCGGCAGGGCCCTATAAAGGCCGACAGGGCCCTCTAAAGGCCGGCAGGGCCATGTAAAGGCCGGCAGAGAGCCCTCTATACATTTACTGGGGCACTCTGCAGATCGACAGGGCCCCTAAAGGCTAGAAGAGGGCCCTCTGCAGGTCGACAGGGCCCTCTACATGCTGGAAGGGCCCTCTAAAGGCCGACAGAGGACCCTCTACAGATAGGCAGGGATATCTAAAGGCCAGCAGAGGGCCCTCTACAGATTCACTGGGACACTTCAGATCGACAAAGGCCCCAAAAGGCTGGAAGAGGGCCCTCTAAATGCCGGCAGAGGCCCTCTGCAGATTGGCATGGCAATCCACAGATCGACAGGGCCATCTAAAGGCCGGCAGGGCCCTCTAAAGGCCGACAGGGCCCTCTTGAGGCCGGAAGGGCCCGATAAAGGCCGGAAGGGCCCTCTAAAGGCCGCCAGGTCCCTCTAAAGGCTGGCAGGGCCATCTAAAAGATGGCAGAGGGCCCTATACAGATCGCCAGGGCCCTCTAAAGGCCAGCAGAGGGCCCTTTACATATTGACTGGGGCACTTTGCAGATCGACAAGGCCCTTAAAGGTTGGAAGAGGGCCCTATAAATGCCGGCAGAGGCCCTCTGCAGATTGGCATGGCGATCTACAGATCAGCAGGGCCCTCTAAATGCCGACAGGGCCCTCTTAAGGCCGCTGGGGCCCTCTAAAGGCCGGCAGGGCCATCTAAAGGTTGGCAGAGGGCCCTCTATAGATTGGCTGGGGCACTCCGCAGATCGACAGGGCCCCTAAAGGCTGGAAGAGGGCCCTCTACAGATTGGAAAAGCCATCTAAAGGCCAGCAGATGGCCCTCTACTGATTGGCTGGGACACTCTGCAGATCGACAGGGCCCATACAGAATGGAAGAGGGGCCTCTACACTTATAGGTCGACAGGGCCCTCTAAATCCCCGACGACGCCCTCTACAGATCGGCAGGTTCATCTACAGTTCGACAGGGCCCTATAAAGGCCGGTAGAGGGCCCTCTCCAGATCGGCAGGGACACTCTTCAGATCGACAGGGCCCTATAAAGGTCGGCAGAGGGCCCTCTACAACCAACAGGGGCCCTCTAAAGGCCGACAGGGGGCCATCTGCAGATTGGCAGGGCCCTTTAAAAGCTGGTAGAGGGCCCTCTCCACAATGGCTGGGGCCCTTTTGCACGTATTTACATATACATGCCTTTAACAGACAAGCAAGTGCTATTATTTATTCGTGTTACGATTTGTTTAGGTTCGTGAGCGTTCTTCTATGCGACGTAAGGCGTTTTGCGGGCGCCTGACACTATCCAAAACACTGGGGCCTTCGGCCCCAGGGGGCCCTCTTCCGGTCGTCAGAGGGGCCCGCTTGGCATCCAGGGGGAGGGGGCATGGACCCTTGGCCTCCCTCTTGCCTACGCCCTTGGGCCCCTCCGACCTGCCCAGGGGCCCGTCCAGTCTGGCTAGGAACTCATCCGGCATGTTCAAGGGCCCTTCCGACCGTCCCAGGGACCCTTTCGGTCTAGCCAGGGGCCCTCCGACCTGCCCCGGAGCCCCTCCGTGCTGGCTAGGGGCCAATTCGGCATGTTTAGGGGCCCTTCTTACCCGCCCAGGGGTCTTTTCGGTCTGGTCAGGGGCCCCTGCGATCTCCACAGGGGCCCTTTGAACTTTCCAGGAGCCCTTTGGTCTCTCCTGGGGCCCTCCAGCCTTCTAAGAGGCCCTTCCGACCTGGCAAGGTACTGCGCTTGCTGCTTTGTCGCCTTGCGACATGCTCCGAGGGCCCTCCAACCTGCCCTGGGCCCCTCCGTGCTGACTAGGGGCCCATTCGGCATGTTCAGGGGCCCTCTGACATGCACAGGGGCCCTTTTAACTTCCCAGGGGCCCTCTAACCTGCTCAGCGGCCCTTGTGACCTGGCAAGGAACTGCGCTGACTGCTTTGTCGCCCTGCCGACATGCTCAGGGACCTCTTGACATGCACAGGTGCCCCTCTGTACTGGCTAGGGGCCCATTCGACGTGTTCATGGGGCCCTCTGACCCGCTCAGGGCCCTTTCAGTCTGTCCAGGGGCCCCTCTGACATGCACAGGGCTCGTGTGAACGTCCAAAGGGCCCTCTGGTCTTTTAGAGAGGGCATTGTTGCTCCTCAATGGCCTCTGAAGTGCTCTAAGCTCTCTAAAGACCACGCTTCGCGTGGTAAAGAGCCCATGCTACCGCGCTTCGTGCGGTCTCGTCGACCCTTTTCGGCGCGCGCAGCGCGCCGAAAAGGGTCTTCCTGGCCTGCAGGGCAACAACAAGGCCCCCCCCCCCTTGGCCTTGGCTACGTGCCGGACGACAGTCAATGTATGTACAGCAGGCCACCATTGTACAGCAGTCAGCAGGCCACCATTGTACAGCAGGCCACCATTGTACAGCAGTCAGCAGGCCACCATTGTACAGCAGGCCACCATTGTACAGCAGGCCACCATTGTACAGCAGGCCACCATTGTACAGCAGGCCACCATTGTACAGCAGGCCATCATTGTACAGCAGGCCATCATTATACAGCAGGCCACCATTGTACAGCAGGCCACCATTGTACAGCAGGCCACCATTGTACAGCAGGCCACCATTGTACAGCAGGCCACCATTGCGGTGCTGTGCAGCGGTGGTACAGTATGTGCCAAGGAGAGCGAGTGTTCCACATCCCTGAAAAACATGGCATATATTAAAGGAAATGTTTCACCTTTGTATTAGTTTTAAACTGAGATATAGCCATTATCTTGGGCCGTTATTGAAATGTCTAAATTACTAAGGTCATTTTTCCCAAAACTTAACCGCTTTTAAGCAATTGCATTTACCATTTGCAAATAGACTCGAGGCTGGTGCAGCCGCTGATTGGCTGACGTCACTTTTCAGCCAATCCCACTTTGTCAGCCAATCAGCGGCGGTCTATAGCTCAATATGACGTCATCAAACCAAATATTACAAACTTAATTTTTAGAAGTTAAGTGAAGTTTTCGAGAAGAAGAAAAATATCACCATCGTTTCGTTTTCAGCAGCACTTACTTCATATGTGTCACTACAACTGGCGTATATTTGATAACTTCCAGAAAGGTGAAACATTCCCTTTAATATGTTTTGTTTGCTGTTTAGTGTTTTTCTAGTGTCGGTTTTTGCTGGAAGTATGACGTCGCAGCGGAGCGGTGTGCGTGAGCTTCCTCCTCGGCACGTGACTCGGCCGCCAGGTATTGATTCAGTGGGCGGCGCCTGCCAGGCCGGTCACGTGGCAGTGACCGTGCCGAGTCGGCCGGTGCCAGTCGCTGTGGCCACGCGACACTCCCTCAGGTGGTTTGCTCGGCCGCCGGCCTACACCGCCGCTCCCAAAAACACGGTCAGTCGGATAATGTGCTACACACACTGCCCGGGGTCCCGATATTCTGGTGTTTGTCGTTTTTGACCTACCGGAGGTAAATAGGCTATAGTGTGGTATTAGACGGTACTCGATGTAGTATTTGGATCTCGACAGTTTTGGTTAAGTCGTGTATGTCAGGGCCTCCTCTAACATATTGACTGGGGGGGGGCGCAGACCGCCCCCCCCCCCAGTGAAGCCGTCAGCCCCCCCCCCCCCCCCCCCCTCCCCCAGTTGAGGCAAAATCGCGTCACTGGGGGCCACCTATTTGTCATCGAATGTATATAAAAAACGACATCGGTGGAGCAAATGAAGGCAACAATCTTAAATACAGGCAAATTGAATAACGAGAGCGATCAAATAAGTAAATAAAACTCAGATAATAATTGTATGGCAAATATCGCTTCAGTTTCGGCGCAGAAAAGACGATTCTGACCAGTGTCTGGACAATGAACAAGTGCTATTTGGTGGCAATCGGCACAGTGGAAGGATACGTGTGTCCTTTATTTATTTATTTATTGACCTCGTAGTAGCCGTCCCCTATACATGGCCGAAGCCAAAGGGGCTATTCCTGGCACAGAGTCACACAATGATGGCGTTGAAGTGGGTAAAACACAAGCATACAGTACAGTTAAAAGTCGAAATGAACATATCAGTCTGCGTCACATCAGATCAGCCCATCAGCGGCGATCGTCATCGTTACCAGACACCATTCGCCTCTTCAATGCGCGCTTAAACAATGTGATAGGCATAACGGTAAACTCAGGTGGCAGCGAGTTGTAATGCCAGGGACCGGGGTTCCAATCCTTCGACGGGCCTCTGAAAAGTCGACCCTGCCCCCAATACCCCTCGGCACAGAATGAGAGTTCCAATTATTGCCTTGGTTCCAAGAGAATGTAGTGCTTGGTCCACAAATGAAACCAAACCAAAGAAGTACTCTCGTATGTCACGACCGGTTGAGGGCCTGAGGTGGCCCTCATCCGGTTAGAGGGCCTTGAGCCTATAGAGGCCTCTGGCAGGTCTTGATAGGATCTTAAGCTGGTCTGAAAGGGTCCACGGTCAGCATGGGGGTGGCCTCGGTCGATCTGAGATGGCAGGCAACTGCCCTAAGAAGGCCCTTGGCCGGTCTGAGAGGGTATTTTATACCCTCGCAGGGGGTATGGACCCCTCCAGGCGGCCGGAGGGGTCCATTGGTCGTCTGAGATACCCCAGGCTGATCTGAGTTGATATTTTCCAGATCTGAGAGGGCTTTATGCCGATCAGAGCAGCTCGGTCGATCTGAGAGGGCCCTCGGCCAGTCTGAGAAGCCCAGGACAAATTTGAGAGGGACCCCTCTTAAGTCTGAAGAGGTAGCTACTGCACGCTGAGAGGACCCTCGAACAGTCTGACGGGACCTTAGGCCGGTCTGAGAATACGCTATGCAGGTCTGAGAGGTCACATGACAGACCTGAGATGTCCCTCTGCCGGTCTGAGAGGGCACCGTGCCGGGCCGAGAGGAGCCTTGTCAGGCCTGATGGTGACCCTTCCAATCGTTCTTTTATTAGTTTTTTAGACGGTCCCTCTTGAGTTTGTATGGGAGCAAAGCATATTATTTGCCTTTCGAACTTCTTGAGAGGGACAGCTGCTCCCCTTGCCCCCTCGGTTCTTCCATCACTCCCGGTTCGAGCCACGGCATTTAACCGCTTGAGCCTAATAGACAGTGTGTCTCAGACCCATAGATACAACTATTTGCCCAGCTCTTTCTATTTTTGATTTTTTTTATATTTTCCCAGCTCAGTTTCCCGAGCCCAACAGGGCCTCGAGATTTCCACGCCTTGCTATGGGGGTCTAACGAACACCCCCTTGACAAATGGCGCAGCGCCGCAGTTAATGTCCCCAGAAGTCATCAAAGGTAAAATTTGGCATCTTGTGGACTCTGCCCCAGCGCCTTTTATCGCTTCGGGAAAAAATATCGAAGGAAACAAGCAGAAAAACAATCGATAACTCTTGAAAAAGTGTCCCCATTTAAGAACACACCAATAGCTTTAGCTTTAGGAAGTCACCAAAAGGTTATGCTGGCTTAAATAACAGTTTCGTTATAATTAATTAAATTTTGCTAATAATTCTTTACATAATAAAGATGACAATGATTTTAACATTATCGTGTTTGTCTCATCAAGATGCTTTCAGTCACATCAATTTTGACCGGGTTTGGTCAATCAAAACTTTGATTTCAGGTCAAGGACATGTGATGACTCAGGTGGGCCATGTTGCATATTGCGAAACGCGTCTCAACGAGACAAACACAATGCAATTTACGCCACTCAAAACTTTTTCGAAGGTGGGCTTACCTGCCTCTTGATCTGAAGCCTTGACCTAAAATGACCTTTGGTCAACAATTTCAGAGAGGTTGCGCTAAAGATCAGTGATTAGGTGGAAGCAAGAATTGCAGGCACCCGCACCACCGTTTTCTCGTCCTTTCCGGAAAAAATATTGTTGTTGAGGTCTTCAAAGATTCTGACAGCAGGGTGCGGGCTATGTCAGTTCGAGTACCCACCTCCTTAACACGCGCCCTGGAGGGGGGGGGGCGAAATCCACCCACTCCGGTTTTTCGAGGATAGCGCAAAAACGGCGGCGCTGCGCGCCGCCGTTTTTTGCACACCTGTTTACCAATTAACTTTTCACATTATGTAAAATGCTTGACCTCGGGTCACCTCAGGTCAGGTCATCAGACCAGGTCACGTGATGACCTCAACTCCAAAACGTTTGCAGTAGTACCACAGACACAGTTTTAGGCTCATCGGTTTCAATCTTGCAGGATGTCATAAGGTCATAGATACCAACAATTTGTTTATCTCGAATTTCTAATATCGGTGACCTAAGGTCAGGTCAATTTCGTGACCGCCAACACTGTTTTGTCAATAACTATTGATATAATGCAGATAGGGAAGAGAAAATGGTACCAATGTGTTGGTCTCGTTGAGACACGTCTCCCAATATGCAACATGACTAACTTGGGTCACCACTTGACCTTGAACTGAGGTCAAATTTCTTAGTTGACCTAACCCGGTCACCATGAATATGATTCGAAGTGCCTTGACGAGACAAACACGACGGCGTAAAACTATTGCTTTATCTTTATTAGGTAAAACCAAGGCCCTATAAGAAGGTAGCGTCACCAGGCGATTTGTTTACATTCTGTACCGACCGCTGTGTGACGTCACTGGGCGTCTCTTCGCCCGCGTCCCGCTTGTGGAGCCAAGTATCGGTCGGCCGCCAAATCTAGTTGGTGGGATGTAATTTGGTGTGGTACATCCGTACTTCAACAAACTGTAGTCATTCGATATCTGTGATACATTTTTTTACGAATCATCAAGCTACGGTTCATTTAATCAGCTGTCCATATTCCGACACAAGAAGAGCGAATATGTATTTTGCAACACTGCTCAAGGTGGCCAGCACGTCTCACATAGTTTCCCGACGGGTTGTGACACCCCTCCGAGTGCCATGACAGACTGGGATCCTTCTCAGACAGACGGGGTGTGTTTAGTTACGGTAAACAGAGCTTGTGTCAAGCCAGCAGCAGACAGCAGCAGGGCAGAGTGCGGCTCTCGCCTCCGCCCTCAGTGGCACACAGCGGCAGACAGTCACACACAGAGGCAGACAGTCACACACAGAGGTAGACAGTCACACACAGAGGCAGACAGTCACGCAGTGGCACAAAGCAGTAGACAGAGGCAGGTCAGAGTGCCGCTCTCGCCCCCCACTCCCACCCGACAGCGGCACAAAGCAACATACTGTGGCACACACGGCACGGGATTGGCGTTCTCGCCCCCTACCTCGATGCCAACAGCGGCAGACCAGACAGGCGAGAGTGCCAATCTCGCCACATCCTTCGGCGGCGGACAGCGACATGCCAGAATACAACTCTCGTTCGTTCGTTCGTTACTCCCTCCGACTCGCATCCCGGGTGTAGCCATTGCGGCTCAGTTGGGCGCGAAATCCGGCGGCCAAGGCCGCCACCGCACCGTCATCGCGCAGGGTAGTCGGGTCCGGGTGGATGACGCCCAGGTGCCGGGGGCGAGCTCTGACCAGGGCGGGACACCGCTGCAGCACGTGCCGCGGTGTGTCAGCCTCTTCTCTGCATAGCCGGCACAGGGCGGCGGGACATCCCTCGGCGCTGCACTGCCCTCAGCCGAGCCTAGGTCGGCGGCCGATCCGGTGGAGGTACTGCTCCGAGCCGCTCCAGTGCCCGGCTCGGAGCTGCCGGATCTCCACTGTAGCGAGACGGTCGCCGTCGCCGACCGGGCCCCGCTGGCGGGTTTTATGATCCTTGTACCGCCCGCCAGGCCATGATCGCTGCCAGGTGGAGGTGGCGGATCGGGAGACGGCCTTCTGGGTGGTGGCGACGTCGATGGGCGTGTATTGTTGGAGGAGGGCGCTGGCCTCCTTTGCGAAGACGTCCGCTCACTCTCGCCAGCGGCGGCGGCCGGGCTACGGAAGGACAGCGGCGGGGTGGCGGAAGACGACGCCATGGCAGCGACAGGGCAGCGGAAGAAGACGCCAGGACAGCGGTCCGTATGCGGTCGCGCAGCGGCCGTTTAGCGACAGACGGTGACAGGTCAGCAATGACTTTGAGCTCCGCCAGATCACTCGGAGCTCCAGCTGTGCTGGCGAACCTGGTTCGCTGCTCTTTCCTGTGCCTTGATCATCTGCGCGAGCGGCATTCAACTACCTGAGCGCAGGTGGAGGTAACACTGCCACACGAGTCCGGCACGCCTCCACTGCCTCCAGAGTCCGGCACGCCTCCACTGCCGACGGAGTCCAGCACGCCTCCACTGGCACCAGAGTCCGGTACGCCTCCACTGCCACCAGAGTCCGGCACGCCTCCACTGCCGACGGAGCCCAGCACGCCTCCACTGCCGACGGAATCCAGCACGCCTACACTGCCTACGGAGTCCGGCACGCCTCCACTGAGTTGTCTGTCTTCCTGTCGATATGCAACACATTGGTAAATAAATGCAGGGATGTAGCTATATGCACTAATTTCAATATGGTGTGACAAAACATATCACCTTTCTTTGACTCCTCCAATTATAGGCTATTAAACTGCATCAAATTTGCATTGTTTGTGACACACAAGCAAATATTTATTGAATTGGCAAACACCAATCTCTTCCAAGACAATCAATACATATTACATACTATGTCAAAATTCATGTTAATCCTCGCCCTACTGGAGGTTTTTCACCTTCGCCCTACGGGGGTCCTAAAACGACCCCGATTAACTTCCAAACCAAGCAACATAGAGCAACGCGGTAAGAACCAACATGTTGCCCGTCATGTTTGGAATCTAACGGTATGCATTTTTTAGGTTTCGGGTCAACGAGTGACCTTCCAGGTCAAGTGAATGACCTTGATCGACCACGTCCAGAACAGCGATTTTGCTCTGTCAGAAAACCTCAAAATTAAAAATTGGTAAATGTAAATAAAAATGCATGTTCCTAGACCAGTTTTGTCTCAGAAATACAGAAAAGATAATAATTTGTTCGTATCTGGTTAAAAAACAGTCCAAAAAGTTATTACAAAAATGACGTCATGAGTTTCTTACACTTATGGAGCCATCGCCCATCACTTAGTCAAAAATAGAAATATTGCTTTGAAATTTGGTTTGGGTATTGTCCATACTCAGTTCTCTCACATATATTCCGGTTTTTCTAACATCTTTGAAAATTTTGATTTGTAGTGATTTGAAGACAAAAATCATTGAATTTTTATTTTAGGGGTCAAAACACCAAAAAAAATCGGAAATCCGAGATTGTTATTTTAAAGAGAATTACATTTGATATCTTTAGTTTGGTGAATTGCGTTTGCAATTTGCTTCAAAACTCTGTTTTCTACGATTTTTCAAATATTTATCGTTTTTCCACCAACATGACGTCATCAAAACATGATTATCTCCCAATCTACTTAACCAATTTCAATTACATTTTTACAGCATACGTATAATTGTTGTAAACTCGGCTACTGAAAATTTCAGCAAGATGCGCCGCATGTGTAAAAAGTTATTCAAAGAAAAACCTCAGGGGGGGGGCAGTCAGCACCCCCCTGGGGCGAGGGTTAATATATGCATCAGAACCACATAGATATGCAACAGACAATCAGCTCATCCAGACAATCAGCTCAATCTTTCAATTATATAACTAAATTTGACATCTATGATCCTAGCATTCTGCTGCCTTGATGCCTTGATGCTATGGTACACTGCCTTGATGCTATGGTACACAGGAAACATTGAAAAACTTACAAGTACTAACCGTACATTAATTAATGCAAATGTCAATAAAAAGTAGTGTGTAAAATAAGCATGACAAACAATGGTAAAGGTACCTTATATATGCAGGCAATAATTAACCAAGCACCCAAGCAAGTACTTAAAAGAATGGAAGATGCAAACTATTTTACTGATGCTGATGCCACAAGTGTAATACCTTGAGATGGATGTTGGAAGATTTTTTAGAAGGGATTGCATCAATTCTGAGCTTCTGTTTGGTGTCAGGAACTAAAGTTATCTTTATTATATGATGCATCATATTCATAATCTTCCTCCACAAAGTGCTCAGAGCAGACATAATAATTTTCGCCATTAAACAGGTCTGCCCTGGCACACTTGTGCACCCATGCTGCCCAGATCATCTTCTCTTTAGGAAAACGAAAGAAAGCGAGATCCATTTCCTTGCGCTTATGCTTCTTGCCAGCCCACAATCCACAGGTTGACATAGCACAATGTGACGGCATTTTTAACTTGTGGACTGTGGTGTAATCTGAAAAGGGACAAAACAAATGCATCCACAATTACAATTTAGATACACTAGACACAACCATAATTATCAATATCTTAAAGGGAGTGTGCCTACTCACATCGCTTAGTTGGGGTTATTGACACTGGTCTATAGAACACAATTTTCTGAATTGAACCACTACATCATTTCTCCAGATTCACCCTAGTTGCTGAGATATTCAAAGACTCCAGGAATTTGCTTGGGAGCAAAAAGTTATCGGGTAGACTCCAGATGGCTTCCCACTACTAAAAGCATTGCAACCATCGATTACACTGCTAGCATATCGTTATCACCGGCCAATAGCAATTCGAACAAACAGCTTGTGTGCGCTGATAGCAGCTGCCGAACAACAGAGCCTGGGCGGCCATCATGCTTGCATGCATCATGCTTGTCTTAGGTGCGTCGTTCACGTATCAATTTGTTACCTCTGTTTACCTTCACCGTAGTGGGAATCGTTTTTTCGATATCGAAACGAAAAATAATCGAAAACAATATAAGTGAAAATTCAACTAAAGGGGCTCCAGATGTGAATTTCATCGTATCCAACCATCACAACAATAGCTACTTATCGTAGGAAAAATAATTTTGACAGTTCAAAACAGTAGGCACACTCCCTTTAAGGGTGAACAACCTACTATCAAGTATCCATTCAAGGGGTTTCCACTTTCCATCCATCACAGCTAGTAACCTACCTACCTATTGTCTTCATAAGACTGGGAAACCAATCTGGTAGATACCTATAGATTGTACAGAAATTGAACAGAAAGCATTGGCCAGGTATTATATATATATATATAAACCAGTGAGTGCATCTTGTGAAAAGTTAAAGTATGGTCAAACATTAAGATAAGTCGAACCATGGTGAGAAATGTACCAATCTCTTTCACATCCTGATCCACATCACATTAGTCTTCGGTTCGGGAGGCACCTAAACTAGTTTTGTCAAAAGGCACCATCAAAGTTAAGTTCCGGGAGCCAGGATCGTTAAACTACTGTTGAATCATTCCTGTCAGATATAAGTAACTTTCAGGATCACATTAAAAACAGCACCTAAATAAAACATCGTCCAAAGTCCTAGCCAAACCCTACCCAGATTACCACAATCTTACGAATGGCCGCCGTTTTGTTTACGTTTTGAGACTCCCGGCGCTCGGTCCAAGTGACGCCCAGTGACGTCACTCAAGGGTCGCGGCTAGCAAATCGGGCTTCCCTATGGCCCACAACACAGGTGAAACCCCCTGGGTAAAACGTTATTTGCGAAAAACAGTTTTGCAAAAATCACCTTTTTGACATTTAATGACCTCTGGAGCCTAAAATATTGACCTGAGCTCAAATCTGAGGACAGATTGCATTTTGCAAGGGCTTTCAATTCCTTTTTCCGTTTGCTGCTAACTATCATAGTTCCCGAGATATTTGGGGGTATTCGAAGCGAAGTCCTAAAACTTGAAAATCTGACCCTTGATGACCTCTGGTGACCTCAATATTGACATAGAAACAAAAATGGACGAAATATGTTCGTAAGAGCTTGTCTTGAGCTATCTAGCGTCGTTTTACGCTTGTCGCTACGTTGCGTGGTTTTGGAGATCATAGGGGGGGGGGGGGGCGAAATCCACCCCCTCCCTCCAGGGCGTGTAATTATCAGATGCCCTCCAGGGCGCGTGTTAAAGGGATTATGCGGGGTTTTCCCAGAATAATTGAGTTACATAGTACAACTTATTTATAAAGGTGGTAGAAGTCACACGGTAGTCACATTTTTATGGAAATTACCTCTTCTGCACGTAAGGACATTTCATAGTGCGCGGTGATGCCACAGCGTACTTTCTGCAGTACTGACTGAGGCAGAGCCAGTCATCTTTTTTATCTTAATGAAAACACCTCACTTATGGCATATTTGCGGTTACAATAAGCAATATATGATAAAATAAACTTGTTTTTTCCAACGACAGCAGCAGTTACCTAGTTTTTCATGAATTTTCATGACATACGCCACCACCAAATTCTCAACGCTAAACGACGCAAGGAAAACCCCACAGAAACCACACAACGCGAACGAACAGTATGTAGTAATAAAGAGTCCCGTAAGAATTGAATTTAATCATCTTTTTGTGATCCAGTGTATGACTTGCAGATAATTCAAAGCTCTCAAATTGATGAAAAACGAAAAAACGCATGGCATTACTTGCCCGGCTTAGAGCGTCTCTAACTGAGTAACTCCTTCTACAATCGTTATCCAGATGGCAAAGAGCGCAAACATGATCACGTATGCCAAGGTGGTTTAGTCAAGGCGTCAAGGCGATACATGTTTACATAGCAATTTCACACAATTTCACAATGTCAGGCTTACCTTCATGTAAAGGTAAGCTTAATCCAATTCATTTATATTGATATGGAGGTGGCCGTTCGGGAGCAGTGTCCTGGGACAGAATTGGCCTCCATCTTGGATTTTTCTCTTCACGGCCACGTGACCTTTTTTATGATGAACGTGCTATAGTAAACAGTAAATAACCCCTCTTGCGGCAGTATGCTTCTGAGCAGGGTTGTGCTTGACTCAGAGTCGGTGAGTCAAATTTGACTCAAAACTGACTCAACTCAACTTGAGTTAGAGTCGATTCGCTTACGAAAAATAGGGGCTCAATTTGAGTCAGAGTCGAGTCACTTAAGACAAATAGAGGGGTTGAGTTGAGTCAGAATTGAGTCACATGGATGTCGCTTGAGTCAAAATTGAGTCGCATGGATGCTGCTCAAGTCAAAGTTGAGTCGACTCATCCTCTAAGAGTCAAAATCACATTTGACGGGAAAAACAAATCCTAGCAACTAAATAATACAGGCGTTCAAACAATGTTCTCGAGTGTGAGGGTGTGAGTTTGGCTACTTTTCAAATCAACTTTATAATCATTAGTTGATCATAAATCAATTTTCTGTCTAACAAAAAACTTAAGGAGTACTTCACTACATCACTTACTCTGCTGACTGCTCCTTATATTAAGTGAAGCAAAACAATATTAAATACATACATAGACATGATAACTGCAGTATATATATAGCCTAATAATAACCATATGAACATAATTTATACTGCATCAAATAGCATCAAAAGAATGACCAATTACAAGATACCAATAATTAAAGCCAACTAATGCTATTTCAGCATACTTACGCACGTACTCAGATAATACATTTAAGTTTGAACCCCTGTCACTAACAACCTATCTAACTTGAACTAAAACATCCTATGACGCCTACGAACACATAGGTTAATACCAATTTTCTGGAATGTTTATACGAACCATACACGCCATTTATGTCTGAAATCAAGAAGTTTGCATCACAGATTGACTTGTAGTAGTTTAAGAACATGAATTCAACAACAGATAATTTACTTATTATTATTATTGTTATTATTGTTATTACCATTATTATTATTATTATTATTAATATTATGTTTATTATTTGTACTATTAGTATTATCATTATTGCTACAGGATGTCCGGAAAAAAAGATACTCTGGATTTTAGCTCGTGCTTCAATATGCACGCGCCAATTTTTTTGAAACTTTTCATGATTATAGCTTGGAACGTGGCAAAACCGATGAACACAGAAACAAGTCCTTTGAGATGTTTTTTAATATTGAAAAGGCGTTTTGTGTGGAAGCCTACATTCCAGGGTGTGTTCCAGGGTGTCCGGATAAAAAGATGCTGTGATTTTCGGTAATAATTTAGACTATAAACAAACAATATTAAAAAATCGAATATCGTTATATTCACCAGTTCATGGCAAAACAGACAATTCATGATATTTGTACAGAGACTCCCTCTGTCAGTCACAGCTCACAGTGCAGCCTCCTACAGAAGATGCTCGATGAACGCCCCCTGCCGGCGGATCAGCTGAGGCAGTCGCACAGTCTGCAGAGTGCAGATGGTCGACAGCTTTGTCGATCATCGCTGAGGGCATGCGGCCGACTTCTCCGATGATGGCGCGCTTCAGGTATTCTGTTGTTCTGGACGTTTCTTCATAAACACGGTCCTTGACCTTTGTAAGCACGGTCTCCCCACAGAAAGGAATCCAATGGACTGAGGTCCGGGGAATAGGGTGCCCACGCCACCTCCGCGTTGAGGCTGACAGAGGCAGTACCTGTACAAATGTCATGGCTTATCTGTTTTCCCATGAACTGGTGAATATAACGATACTCGAATTTTTAATATTGCTTGTTTATAACCGAAATTATTACGGAAAATCATAGATTTTTTCTCTTCCGGACGCCCTGGAACACACCCTGGAATGTAGTCTTCCACACAAAACGCCTTTGCAATATTGAAAAACATCTCAAAGGACTAATTTCTGTGTTCGTCGATTTTGCCACGTTCCCAGCTATAATCATGACAAGTTTAAACAAAATTGGCATGTGCATATTGAAGCACGAGCTAAAATCCAGAGTATGTTTTTTTCCGGACACCCTGTATAAGGAACATATATATTTAAATATAGCTTACAATGCAGCTGGATACAGTAGATATTTATGATAATGCAATATTCATGTGCCTTGGCCCAGAGTAAATCAAAATAAAAGTATTTACTTATACTATTCCAATCACTTTTTGCAAGTCAAATACATGTGAATCAAAGTCGTGAAGTCCGGTGAAACTTGAACATGAGTCAAAAATAAGTCGACTCAAGAAACTTTCACATGAATCAGAGTTGAGTCAGGGGTAAAAGCAAATGAGTCAAAGTTGAGTCGACTTATAAAATTGTCCCCCTCGCTTGAGGCAGAGTAGAGTCAGGGGTAACAGCAAATGAGTCAAAGTAGAGTCGACTCAAAACAAAATTCCCCCGCTTGAGTCAGAGTTGAGTCAGAGTCTCTTCGAAAATGAGTCAGAGTCGAGTCAGTCTAAAAAATCTGAGTCGAACAAAACTCTGCTTCTGAGTTCGTAACCACCATTTTGTCTCAGCCGCGCAGATTACTGCATCATCGAATTTGATGCAGATTATAAGATAAGAAAGTGATGGACAGTAATGCCGATCAAGTACTCGTTATCTGATACAAGTCTCGAAAAACGCCAAAATCTTAACGCTGATAATTGCTGAAATAATGGACTAAATGAGCATTGAGGTCCATGGTATATGTTTGAAACGTGTCTAAAGCTCATACAAGTGCAAAAGAGTACATTTCCTTTCAGGGCGGGAACCCGTATAATCCCTTTAAAGATCGGTTTCCTTGCACTCAGTTGCATTACTCGTACTCCCATTACTTCTACGCTGTCATGCATACTCTTATAATTAATCATCACCACTTTATCATCACTCTCATTTAGGTGACGTAACTAGGTATGCTCAATTAACTAATTAAATTAATGGCAGTTAAATATTCATACATATTAAATGAACTTGTACACAAAAACGCGCGTACGTCTACTTAACGTTTGCCTTGATCACAACTCCTCTATCCGCTTGTTTGATATGTTGAGTGACAATAGCAATACTTCTTAGTTCAAAGATACAAATACCTACTGAGAAGTAATAAGAAAATAATAAATAGCATATATTACCTACTGAGAATAAAGGTCAAATAGCATCAGTCATACATTCAGAAAAGAAGAAATTCGGGAACTTGAACAGGACAAATTTGCGCGCCTTCGGCGCCCACTTTAAGGCTTAAAACATTTCGGTGCCCGTTCTTCTCGTCATATCTGCTTCTGCGTGACAGCTAAAATTAAATGCAACTTTTGCGATTCATCAGACAAGTACAGTTCATGTGCCCTACGCGAAACCCGAAAGTACAAGATTTGGCAGGTGGATGTCCAAAGCCTATCATGAGACAAATGTGTTGGTGCCTCCCCCCAGTCAAAATATCTTACAGGAGGCTCTGGTGTATGCCATATTGTAAAGGAATGATCTGAGAGCCCTCAGTGCTGCTGTGATCAGGGCTGGCATTCGACCTGGGTCTGACGGTGTGTGTGTGTGTGTGTGTGTGTGTGTGTGTGTGTGTGTGTGTGTGTGTGTGTGTGTGTGTGTGTGTGTGTGTGTGTGTGTGTGTGTGTGTGTGTGTGTGTGTGTGTGTGTGTGTGTGTGTGTGTGTGTGCGTGTGCGTGTGCGTGTGCGTGTGCGTGTGCGTGTGCGTGTGCGTGTGCGTGTGCGTGTGCGTGTGCGTGTGCGTGTGCGTGTGCGTGTGCGTGTGCGTGTGCGCGTGTGCGTGTGCGTGTGCGTGTGCGTGTGCGTGTGCGTGTGCGTGTGCGTGTGCGTGTGCGTGTGCGTGTGCGTGTGCGTGTGCGTGTGTGTTTGTGTGTGTGTGTGTGTGTGTGTGTGTGTGTGTGTGTGTGTGTGTGTGTGTGTGTGTGTGTGTGTGTGTGTGTGTGTGTGTGTGTGTGTGTGTGTGTGTGTGTGTGTGTGTGTGTGTGTGTGTGTGTGTGTGACGCCCCGTTTCAAGCTCACGGGAGCCGCCGTCAATGTCAGGACCATGGGCGCCCACGACGGAGCATTACCACTGCAGAAACACGGTAAGACGCCACAGGTTACTCAATATGTTGTCTGAGACGTGTGTGTTAGTTGGCGTTAGTTTGCTTTAGACGGGGGTTGCATAGATGTTATTTTCACCTTAGGTTTTATTTCAGGTACGTTCGCGCGCGTTAATTTTGCAACCAATAGAGGCACTGAATTGATAATATATCAATTATATATATATATATATATATATATATATATATATATATATATATATATATATATATATATATATATATATATATATATATATATTCGCACTGTTTGTTGAACGTTAGTGCAGCTTTTGCATTAGATAGTTTGTTGTGTTTGTTGTGTAAAGATTCAATGGATCTGATGGTTTTGCGATCGTTTAAATTATGTTCAAAAATTATACTTCCGAAGCTCATAATAAGTACATAGTTAAGTAAAATATAAAACATGACCTTTAGGTTCAACGCGTTTCGTGTTTTCTCAACACATTTTCAAGAACAAGTTCACATTAGCTAACAAATTCGAATCATGACATTTGAGTTAATAGTTTCTATCTCGTGCTAATAACAAAAGAGTATTTCAGACTTCATAACACATGTAACTAAATAAGTTAACTAAACTTACTAAGCTAATCACTCATGAGTCACAAACAAATGAACACAGTAACACGGCTAACGGCAATCATGTACGGTACGCGCAGACAGTTACAAGTTACAATACAATACACACAACTACAAGTTTTAACACAAGCGGAGACCTTCATAGAGCTGAAGGGTCCCTCTTGCGTTCAACTGTCTGTTCATAGTTGGGTCCTCTTCTCGGATGCAAATCGCTTCGATGGCCAGTAGGCGTCTTCTGTCAGGTGCTCTGTCCAGGATGGTGGTGTTGGCTACTATATCTTGTCTTGTCAGTGCGTTGTTGTGCTCGGTTCGGCAGTGCTCTTGAGGTCCTCCGTTTTGTAGGTGCATTGTCAATCGTCTTGACAGCGTTGTTGTTGTGCAGCCGATGTATCCGCTGTTGGGAAGGAGTGCGCGGTCTCCTGTTTGACATTTGTAGCGGTATACAACGTTGTTTTGGTTCAGCGGTGTCATGTCCTTGTTGATGTTATTTTGCATGATGAGTGAAGGCACAATGGGTCTTTGGTAGTAGATGTTCAGCTTTATATTGTCCATAGCCTCCAATGGCTTACAGTTGCGACTGACGATTTTCTTCAGCGCTGATTCATTGGCTTTGTACCCTGGCGTCATTTGGTTTTTGTAGAACAGGTTGATGGTATTACCGTTCTCGGGTGTCTTTATCGGGTTGAGATGTTTGTCTATCGCTGTCTGAATTTGTCGGTCGATGGTCGCAAGGTCGTAGTCGTTGTCCACCAGCACTTGCTTGATTCGTTCGACTTCCTGATGGAAAATCAGCCAGGTCGAGCAATGCTTTAAGGCCCGTTGAATGTAGGCCTTGACGACACTGTCTTTGTATCGCTGCGGACACTGGCTCTTCCCATGCAGGCACCTTCCTTCATCAGTCGGCTTGCGGAATACTGTAGTGGAATAGTGGCCATCAGCAGCGTCGATCGAAACGTCCAGGGAGCTGATTTTATCAGCGATTCTGTGCTCGATGGTAAAGGTGAGGCTAGAGACCTGCTCCAGTCGCAGCTTGAGCTGTTCCAGAGCGGCTGGTTCGCTGACTTCTACCAGGATGTCGTCAATGTAGCGGCAGTAGATGGTTGGCTTCGTGATGTTTCCATCCGCCAACACTGTCTCTTCCACGGACGCCATGAAAGCCTCGGCGAATAATACGCCTAGCGGTGACCCCATCGCAATGCCGTCGGTTTGGTAGTAGAGGTTGCCGTTGGGACATCGGAATGGTGCCTTTGTTGTACACAGCCTGAGCATAGCACACATGACACTCTCCGAGATGTCGGGCGCTGGAAAAGTATCATGATGGTACACATATTGGGCGAGGATGGCTATCGTTTTTTTTCTCCACTGGGACGTTTGTGAACAGACTGTTAAAGGGAAATAATGACCTTTTGATTTTGTTAGCAACAATTTCTTAGGCTCCCGTTATATTTTTAAAATTATTTTATTTAAATTTAAGAATTAAATAAAATTATTCCCAAATTCAAAGTTGTAAGTTTGGAAGAAATACAAAACAAGTACCTTGTGTACATCATGAAGGTCATTGACAAATTCGTCCTTCCCTACCATTGTTAACATCGAGTGCGGCATTTGTGGAGCCTCTGTGACATTTCCGATCAAACTGAGCGCTGCTCGGACACCCGCTAGTAGCGCTTTCGTTCTCCATGGCAACCAGGCGTCAGCCAATCAAAAGCCAGAAAGGGAATACGTTCTGGCTTTGCATTGGCTCACGCCTGGTTGCCATGGAGAACGAAAGCGCTACTAGCGTGCGTTCGAGCAGCGCTCTGATCCGTGAAGCAATCCGTGAAGCATCCGTGATGCATGACTGACTATCAGTATAAGTCATGAATAACAACAACATGCAAACTATACCAACTCGAATAAAATAAGAGCGGAATGAATTGAACCCCAGGCAAGCTAGTATTCGCAAAGCACTCGGCACTGCGCCACAATGGCAAAAGGTGAGGGAAATGCATATTGGATACAATATTATTACGTCACAAGTTTCTGAAGTGTCAACTACTATGAAATACAGTGATAAAATACCTTTAATAATGATTAACAAGAAAATTCAAACTTAAAAACAATCATTTGAATAAGTCTTTAATTAGCTTTCAACTCGAAATCAGATATATTTTGCAATGCTACACAAGAATGGCACCAATGACGTCATTAACAAAGCCTGCTACGGGACTTGGGTATACTAATCAGGAACAACTCGCCAAGTGCGCCGAGATGGTTAAGTGCGCCGAGAAGCATGGCAATGACTTTGTAAACAAATCGCCGACGCTAAATAGGTCGCCGTCGATGTGCATCGATGAGCTTCTGATTTAATTGCCAGTTTTGTGTTATTGTTCGTTAGTTTTTTTGGGAAAAATTATTATTTTTCGTGATAAAATAAAGCATAGTGTTATATACAGCCACAGACAAACTATACACAACTCCTAATGTTGAAAACAAATGAATCGAATTGCAAAAATTGAGGGTCGCAACCACTAACTATGCCGCGTTGATGTGCATCGATGAGCTTCCGATTTTATTGCCACTTTTTCCAATCGCTGTTAGTTTTAGAAGATCGCCGGGCATATAATCACAACAAGCAGAACGCACAATATATTTTCCACTCCATTGCGTAAAAAATAATACGGGAAAAGCCCGCAGTTTGATGAGGACCAAAAGTACTTGACAAAAGGTCAGAAATAGTGCATGTACCGGTCGTTAAAAGTGTGGAACGCTTATCAACTTTAACTTGAAATATCTTTCGGTAGGAAAGTTTTCATGCAAAATGTGATGAATTTACAATATATTTTGATCTCGTCTGGCGATTTCAAGTGCTAACTCCATTTTAGTGGAAAAAGGTCATTATTTCCCTTTAACATCAAGAGATGCTAGCGATCCTTGTCTTGTCTTGTTCTTACCAAGATCTTTACCAAGATCCTCGCCAGCATCTCTTGATGTTAGCAGTCTGTTCACAAACGTCCCAGCAGAAAAAAAAACGATAGCCATCCTCGCCCAATATGTGTACCATCATGATACTTTTCCAGCGCCCGACATCCCGGAGAGTGTCATGTGTTCTATGCCCAGGCTGTGTACAACAAAGGCACCATTCCGATGTACCAACGGCAACCTCTACTACCAAACCGACGGCATTGCGATGGGGACGTAACAAAGTTTGCCCGAGGCTGTAACTCGAAAACCATTTCACGGACGGGGCTGAACAGTTCACAGCGTGAATATACAGCCCAGATAACCTCCACCGCGTAGTTTATCGAAATATGAGATGTACGGTGTTATTTCGAGTTATTTTGATCGATCTGTCTTGGAATGCCCCAATTGCCCCTCGCCCCTCAAACAAAACATCGTTAGGCAAACGCATGTTTTTGCCCCGCCCCCAAACCGTTCCGGGAGGTTGCGATTTTTGCTCCAAGAAGGCGTGAGTTATCCCTCTCCCACGCTCAACGACTCTTTCGCGTGCTGACGACCCGACGCCCCCCCCCCCCCCCCCGCTCAACGACTTTTCGCGCGCTGACGACCCGATGCCGCCACCCCCCCCCCCCCTCCCCGCTCAACGAATATTTGCGCTGACGACCCGACGCCCCCCGTCAACAATTTTTCGCTGACGAAACGGAACGAAATTCCCCCCCCCCCCCAAACTCGAAACCTAGATCCGCCACTGGGAACGGCTGAGCCGATTGTGTTTAAATTTGGTGTGTGGTTAGGGACCTTTCGTCCGCCAGTTTCCCAAAAGTCATGTGTGGGGTGCCTCTGCATGTGCGCAAGTGCGCACGTGCACACCCCTATTTTGTATCTCGGGAACTGCTGAGCCGATTGTGTTCTAATTTGGCGCGTGGTTAGGGACCTCTCATCCGCCGCCTTTCCACAAGTCAGGGGTGGGGTACCTCTGCACGTGCGCACGTGCACACCCCTATTCTATATCTCAGGAACGGCTGAGCCGATTGTGTTTAAATTTTGTGTGTGGTTAGGGACCTCTCAGCTGCCACTTTCCCACAAGTC
>JAXIVJ010003400.1:87500-94755 GCA_036785665.1 Chirona hameri | reverse complement strand
TTAGAGTTGTGCCCCGTGACCTTCAAGTTAGCACCCAAAGTTGGGCGCTACAGCGTTCCCCGTCCTTTGACCTTGAAGGTCACGGGTAACAAATTTACTCTGAAGAAAGCTTGTCATCCTGGAAATGGGCACGGGCATCGTTTGAGACCATTTGTGTTTGCAATCAGACGCAAACTTTGGGCGCTACAAGCGTCCCCCGTGCTTTGACATTAAATCAGATTTTACTTTGAACTTGACACTAACTTCACGTAAATGAAGTCTGGTGGTAAAATGACTTCTACTATCGAATTCTCGCGTAAAAGCATCCATAAAACATGTGCTGCATGACTTTCGTTGATATTTTGAGTGTAGTAACATTTTGTGACGCTTGAACCTTGACCTTGGCTCTTTTCCAACAATCTCACTTTAGCTCATGTGGGATATGTATCATACCTTTGACAACACTTTGGGTGATTATAGGCGTAATCGAAGGCCATGGATGGCAAGTATTGTCCATAAACTCAAATACTCGATTTTGACGTTTGACTTGACCGTGACCGGACATGTGACCTTAATTTGACATTTTTAAAGTTTTGCGTTAGGCTTCTCTCATTGAGCGCTTCGAATGCCGCCCTGCGCGTCCCGCTGCGATCATTGGTTCTGATGATACCAGGGGGGGGGGGCTTTTTTTAGCCCCCCCCCTGGTATCTTCAGAACCAATGATCGCAGCGGGGACGCGCAGGCGGCATTCGAAAGTCGCTCAATGAGAGAAGCCTAACTGCAAACTTAAAAAATGTCAAAATTAAGGTCACATGTCCGGTCACGTCAAGTCAAACGTCAAAATCGAGGTATTTGAGTTTATGGACAATACTTGCCATCCATGGCCTTCGATTACGCCTATAATCACCCAAAGTGATGTCAACGGTATGATACATTTCCCACATGAGCTAAAGGTGAGATTGGTTGGAGAAAGAGCAAGGTCAAGGTCAGGTCACGAAAATGTTACTACACTCAAAATATCAACGAAAGTCATGCAGCACATGGTTTATGGATGCTTTTACGCGTAGAATTCGATAGTAGAAGTCATTTTACCACCTGACTTCAGAATTCGATAGTAGAAGTCATTTTACCACCTGACTTCATTTACGTGAAGTTAGTGTCAAGTTCAGGTCACTGAAGGTCAAAATTTGAAATGATAAATCGAAATAAAAAAGGCATGTTTCTATATCAGATTTATCTAAAGAAAACAGTGCTGGCATTTATTTGTCTGTATCCGGTCAATAAAATCCAAAAAACGCAATTTCAAAATCTGACGTCATGATTTACCCATACTTTATAAGTCATGAAAGTAAAAAAAGATGATATAATTTTGAAATTTGGTGTGGTAGTTGCCCATATGTTGTTATCTGATATATATTCCGGTTTTTCAATATCTTTCAAATATTTGATTTTGTGAGCATTTTTTCAAAAAAGTTTTTTTTTTTAAATTTTGGGTCAAAACCCAAATGTTTCGAAATTTCGAGATAGCCGGTTTGTAGCCCTTGCAATGTTCTACCTTTTAGCGTTTTTCGATTGCATTTTGCTTCATATGCGGCATTTGTAGGGCCTGGCAAAATTTAGCCGATTTTGGTGTCAAAATCGTGTTTAGTGACGTCACTAAATTCACTATATCTCAAATAAATTCTGACGAAATTTTTTCATTTGTCTTATAATGTGTAAAAATGATGCCCAGATAGGTACTGAAAGTTTGGCGTCGATATCTGCATTAGTTATTGAGATATGCCTAATATTCCTAAGGGGGGGCTAAAAAAAAGCCCCCCCCAGTGACTCGCGGGTTAAAGGTCATGGGGTTTGACCTTGAAGGTCACGGGACACAACTCTGAACATTCTTGTCATCTTGGAACTGGCACAAGGAATCGTTTGAGACCAATTTGTCGCGATCGGACGGTAACTTTGGCGCTACAGCGTTCCCCATCGTTTGACCTTGAATTTGATCTTGAAGGAGACCAGTAAGGTCAAAATGGACCCGATTTTTGTAAAGCAGGAGGTTCGTTTTGACCTTAGTCCTTAGGACCAAATCGCGTACAAATCGGTGACCGACACTGAACACGTTTCTGTGGAGCTGTGGACATCATGGACATTGGACATTCATCCAAGCTATTTTTAGGCGCCCCGAGTGTGAAAGGTACAATACGCCAGCACCTTCAACGCCTCGCCTGGCATATTACAAAAGTGTCACGGTTATTTCATGGGGATCCAGGCCTCTTCGTAGGCGCCATCCAGGGCGCTATCGGGAGTGTGGGGAGGGGCAAAAGCATGTTATTGGTTTCGAAGGTCACGGATGCCCGGTCGCCGTCGGAGGAAGCTGAAGGCGTCAGGGTGCCACCATTCTGAGTGCACCGGGGCACCGCATCGCTTTCGGGCCAGCAAGGTGCCATCCGGGGCGGTATTTGTAGCGAGATACATTTTAAATTTTCCAAAAGAAACAGAGGGAAAAAGAAGAAAGTATAAGCAGCAGAATAGAAACATTCCAAAAAGCAAAAGCTATGTATATTTTAAAAACTGAACATGGAAGAAACGGCGGCCGTGTGGACGTCAAAAACTTTAACAGTGGAGACGCCGGCTGAAGCCGCTCCCCCTCCCTCCCCCTACGCAGGCAACAAATACCCTCGTTCCGGCCTATGTACCGCCAGGGTGTCGCTATTACGGCACCTGGCCCATGAAACGACGTCAAAACAGCAGCTGCACGGCGCCATTAAGCGTGAGCGCCGGCCAGCGGCCCGGGTCACGTACGGCGCTCGCAGAAGCCTCTGCGCAGGACCCTGACCCAGATCACGGCAGCAAGCTCCGCCTCTGGGCCGCTGTAGACAGCAGTTCCGGCGCCGCAGGCATCCACAGGCCGTTGCAGCCGGGTGAAAAAGGACCAATGACAGGACAGCAAAAAGGGAATCGAAATTAAAACCGAGTGGAGAAAAATCACGGCAGCAAGGCGCCAATCTGGCAACTGACCTGATTTTTCAAGCAAAAAAATTGATAAAAGGGCCTGCAAGAGGGGTGAAGGGGGTCGGCAGATCGAACAGCAGAGCGGCGAGGACGGGACCGATCTGAAAATTGCCGATAGTGCGCCCAGGCCTCCAAACAGTACAAGTAAGTTCCAGAGGTCAGCTGTGGATCTGCTCATCCCTGTTCGGTGATTATGTCTACCGTGGTAAATTCCATTCATCCCACCCGTAAAACGTGTCTCTCCCGTAGACTGTGACCCGCGGTGACGCTACAGCAAAATGGTTCTGGGAAGGGAAAATTCCGGGGGCTTTGTATTCCGGAGGGTCGGGAGGGGAGTTCTCGTTGGGTAATTAGGAGCCGGGTCTCTCTGTGGCATGCGCCCGGTTCGTATATGACTGTGACATGCGCCGGTTTGTATGAGGTGACTGTCGGTGTGAGGTCCGTGTGAGGACACCTCTGTGCTGGTCAAGGATGAGTCGTAGTGGAGTTTTGGGTAGAGTTGTTGTTTATGGTAGTGTGACTTCTCTCATTCGGCATGCATTACAAAAGCCAATAAAACTGGTGACGGGATAACACAAATCTTTACATGGGAGGTCGCAACGAGACAAGGACCAGCAATTAGAAATCGTGACCTTAGCTTCAGCCCAGAGCATTTATTGCGTGATTCATATCTATGGGATATAACTCCCTTCCCACGGAAGAAACTGTCATGTTGGCCCGTGACTGTGGGCACACAAATTCGGGGTCGGTGCGAGCGACTGGTCCGTCATTCGGCGGCGTACCATCGCTAATATGCACCGGGGCTTTGCCGATCCCTGTGGTAACAATCTCAACCCAGTTATCATTTTCAGAGGCATCGAAATTATTACCAAGGACTGCAACGTAGAGGTTAGGTGATCAGGTATGATAACTCAAACGTATAATTGTTTGTTGTGATTCCATCTCTTGTGATTTATCATCACCAGGTGCACGACAAAAAAATGGTTAAGGTTGTCATAATATTTCGATGTGATAAATTAATGTCAAGATTTGTAGACGTCAACTTTGAAGAATATTTGGCTGTGATACATTAATGTCAAGGTTTTGTTGATGTCAACTTTGAAAAATATTTAGATGTGATAAATTGATGTCAAGGCAACTCGTGATTTTAAGATAAGCTAACAGCAACGCTGTGCTACCCGGGATAGCAGATTTTGTAGAAGCAACTTTCCGATTGATAGCCAGCAGTTGCAAGCGGTTGGAATCTGTCGGTTGAAATATTTGGATGTGATAAATTAATGTCAATATTTTTAGAAGTCAACTTTGAAGAATGTGTGAGTCTGATCGGTTAGCCGAGTCCTCCGCTAGGTGGCAGTGCGCCTGCGGGAGAAATACAGTCTTCTCTGAGTCGCCGACGCGTGTGGAGCTGGCGGCTACTACGGACTCGAACATGGCGCAGCCGGCAGGGTCCGAGGGGATCGACCCCGCCTCAGTGCAACTACCCAGTGACGACGACGAACTCGTGCAGCCGGTAGCGATACCGGCGCCGAGTGTTGCGTCCGCTGCGATGGCGAGAGACGCTAAACCCCACCGACTGGAAGTGACTAGTGGCCGCGGTGCTTCGTACCGGCTGTGGCGTCAGCGGTGGGACGATTACGCCATGTTGGCTGGACTGGCTAGCAAGCCACCAGCCCTACAGATGGCGATCCTCCGAACTTGCCTTTCGGATGAGGCAATGACGATCGTGGCGAACTTTGATACGCCAGAGGTGCAGCGGAATGACCTGTCCGCTGTCCTTATGCACCTGGAATGCTACGCCCGCGGCCAGGTAAACGAAGTCATCCAGCGTCGGACGTTCAACATGTGTGAACAACTCGACGGCGAATCATTTGACGACTTCGCCACGCGCTTGCGCGACTTGAGCAGGGACTGCGGATTCTGCGATACCTGCAGAGACTCTCTCATCCGTGACCGGATTGTGGTTGGTCTGCGTGACCCCGCAACGATTAAGCGTCTGTGCGCGGTACAACTCCTGTCGCTGCAACAGGCCACCCAGATTTGCCGCTCAGAAGAGGCTGCCGCCCGTGACGTCACAACCATCACCGGCGGCAACGCGGACGCCATCTCCGCCTGTATCACGCAGCCCAACCGCGGCGGCGCCACCGCCGGGCCCAGAGCAGCCGCGGCGTCAGATTTCAGTCGCGCAGCCCCACCCCTCCCCGACGCCTGTCGGGGGCCGGTGCACCGCAGACGGGCGTCGCCCCAGCGCTGCCCGCCGCCTGCCGTAACTGCGGCAACCGCCACAGCCGCTCGGCCCGCTGCCCGGCAGCCGACCGTTCATGCTACAACTGCGGTCGGCACGGCCACATCTCCAGATTGTGTCGCAGCCCTCGCCCACCCCACGAGTCGTCGGCCTCCGCCGTTACCCTGGGCAACGACCTCCCGTGGATCGGCACCGACAGTTCGAGTGTCCCGTGACTGGGCTGCGGACAGCGGTGATGGAAGCGCTGCCGGACACTGGAGCCGACGTGTCCGTCGCTGGTCTGGACTTCGCCATCGCATTGGAGAGATGAACGACAATCTCCAGCCACCGACGACCCACCCTCGCGCCGTTGACGGACACACGGCCCGTTCTCGTGGCAGTCTGCCGCTCGCCGTACCTCATCCAGCCTGAGGTCGGTGCAGAGTTCGCTCGCCTCGCCTGTGATGATTGCGGCGACGGTTGTGGCCGATCTGTCCTCGGCCAGCTCGTCCTCCTCTGTCGGCGGGTCCACCGGTGACCTTGAGAGGGCGTCGGCTGCCAGATGGTCCGTGCCGCGCTGCCACCGAGCAGTGAATGTCATCACCAGCAGTTTCTGCCGCAGGCGCTGGAGGCGCGGGTTTTCAATCTCATCCAGGTTCTTGGAGTTGAGGATTGGCACCAGAGGGCGGTGGTCGGTCAGCACGTCGAACTCGGGGAGCCCACTGAGGAAGAGGCGGCACTTGTGACACCCCCACGCCACCGCCAGCAGCTCCAGCTCGATGGTGGCGTAACGGCTCTCTGCGTCTGTCAGGAACCGGGAGCCGGCCTGGACTGTACGCCATGTGCCATCCAGCTGTTTCTGCTGAAGCAGGAACCCGAGCCCCTTCAGACGGCTCGCGTCGGTCGACGGCAGAGTGGGCCGCGTTTGGTCGAAAAAGGCGAGCGTGCGCACCGATGATAGCGCCGCCCGCGCCTTTTCGAACGCCACCTGGTGACAACTGTCCCAACCGAAGGTTCGTTTGGTGCTCAACAGGTGACGCAGCGGTTCCAGGTGCTCCGCAGTCTCCTCTGAGAACGGGGCCACCTGGTTGACGAGGCCGAAGAAGCCGCGGAGTTCGGTCAGCGTCTGAGGTGTTGGGAACGCTGCGATTGCGTTAGTGAGCGTTGGGTCGGGCAGATATCCGTCTTCTGCCACGATAAAGCCGGCGAACTTGACTTTCTTCCGCTGGTGTTGCGTCTTCGCCGGGTTTAGCGCCACCCCGCGATCCCGGCATCGAGCCAGGAACTCGCGGACCCGGGCGACGTGTGCGGACTTCGTCTTGCTGTAGATGATGACGTCATCAACGACGCGCTGAACACCGTCCATGTCGATGAAGCACTCATCCATCCGCCTGTTGTAATGTTCGCTGATGGACGAGACGCCGTACGGCGCACGGAGGTACTGATACCTCCCGAAGGGTGTGATGAAGGTCGTCAGATGGCGGGAAGACTCATCCAGAGGGCACTGGTGGTAGCCCTTGGCGGCGTCAAAACGCTAAACCACTGGGCCTCGGATGCCACGATTAACGCGACGCACTCAGCTGGCGTGCTGGGACTGGTACAGCTCCCGTTTCACGGACTGGTTGAGCTTGGATAAATCCACGCACAGACGGATGCCACCGGTTTTCTTGGGTGCCACCACGATTGGGGCGCACCAGTCGGTCGGCTCGACCACTGAGGTGATGATGCCGTCCTGCTCCAGCTTGTCCAACTCCTGACGGAGTGGCTCACGGAGGGATAGCGGAATGCGTCGCGGAGCGCGCACCGCGAATGGAGTGGCGTTCTCTCGAAGGTGGATCTTAAAGTTTTCCCCCGGCATCGCCCGGACGACACCGTCCAGCACGTCTGGAAACTCGTTGAGCGGGCTCTCGACCGAGGCTTTATGTCCGGTGGTGGTTGGTGGCGCTGTAGTCTGCCGAACAGTGGCAGGGGGCAGCACATGTGTCGTCGACGCGGCCGGCAGCGACGGCGGCGGCGGCGGCGTCGGCGGTGACGTCGGCGCCAGCTGGCCGC
>JAXIVJ010003400.1:0-82500 GCA_036785665.1 Chirona hameri | reverse complement strand
CACACACACACACACACACACACACACACACACACACACACACACACACACACACACACACACACACACACACACACACACACACACACACACACACACACACACACACACACACACACACACACACACACACACACACACACACACACACACACACACACACACACACACACACACACACACACACACACACACACACACACACACACACACACACACACACACACACACACACACACACACACACACACACACACACACACACACACACACACACACACACACACACACACACACACACACACACACACACACACACACACACACACACACACACACACACACACACACACACACACACACACACACACACACACACACACACACACACACACACACACACACACACACACACACACACACACACACACACACACACACACACACACACACACACACACACACACACACACACACACACACACACACACACACACACACACACACACACACACACACACACACACACACACACACACACACACACACACACACACACACACACACACACACACACACACACACACACACACACACACACACACACACACACACACACACACACACACACACACACACACACACACACACACACACACACACACACACACACACACACACACACACACACACACACACACACACACACACACACACACACACACACACACACACACACACACACACACACACACACACACACACACACACACACACACACACACACACACACACACACACACACACACACACACACCACACACACACACACACACACACACACACACACACACACACACACACACACACACACACACACACACACACACACACACACACACACACACACACACACACACACACACACACACACACACACACACACACACACACACACACACACACACACACACACACACACACACACACACACACACACACACACACACACACACACACACACACACACACACACACACACACACACACACACACACACACACACACACACACACACACACACACACACACACACACACACACACACACACACACACACACACACACACACACACACACACACACACACACACACACACACACACACACACACACACACACACACACACACACACACACACACACACACACACACACACACACACACACACACACACACACACACACACACACACACACACACACACACACACACACACACACACACACACACACACACACACACACACACACACACACACACACACACACACACACACACACACACACACACACACACACACACACACACACACACACACACACACACACACACACACACACACACACACACACACACACACACACACACACACACACACACACACACACACACACACACACACACACACACACACACACACACACACACACACACACACACACACACACACACACACACACACACACACACACACACACACACACACACACACACACACACACACACACACACACACACACACACACACACACACACACACACACACACACACACACACACACACACACACACACACACACACACACACACACACACACACACACACACACACACACACACACACACACACACACACACACACACACACACACACACACACACACACACACACACACACACACACACACACACACACACACACACACACACACACACACACACACACACACACACACACACACACACACACACACACACACACACACACACACACACACACACACACACACACACACACACACACACACACACACACACACACACACACACACACACACACACACACACACACACACACACACACACACACACACACACACACACACACACACACACACACACACACACACACACACACACACACACACACACACACACACACACACACACACACACACACACACACACACACACACACACACACACACACACACACACACACACACACACACACACACACACACACACACACACACACACACACACACACACACACACACACACACACACATACACACACACACACACACATATACACACAATACAATACATACATATGGGAGTCAGGAATTGACAAGTGCAGCAGGCGCGGACATATCCCGCTTTCTGGCAGATCAGCAAGGAAATATTAATTTGGGTAAGGACCGATGCAACAGTAAGGAGGCAGATGACCCTTATTTATATTCATTCAGCTCTAAGACAAAGGCTAACCTATATATCCTCCAAAAGGGTAAGAAACAGTATGCTAGAAAGTGGTTTTACAAAATGGAAAAAAGACCATACTCCCTGCAAGTAGCTGATTCTTGGACACCAGCCTCCATACAGTCAGTGGAAAGCTCTAGGTGCCAGACAGTCCTCCAGAAACACACTTGAGTGGACCATATCCAGCGATGTGTGGCGGATCTTGGGTGTGCTGAAGCTGAAATAAGAGAATGGTATGGAAGGATACCTCAACTGAGCATCAGAAGATGTAATTACACTCACTGGGACTCATTAGATCAGGGAGTGGGGCCTGGCTAGTGTCATTGATTTGGGAGGGAAATTGGAGGCTAGGCGAGTATGACAAGGCCACTGGGAAACATTTAACCCTCCCTGGGGAAGGGTTTTGCACTAAGAACAGTCAAGGGATAAATTTACCTGCGGTTGGGAGTATGATCATGACCTTCCTGAGAAAGGCAATGAGATAAGGGAGGAAAGAAAAGGAGGGTTTGGAGAGTTTGCAGCACTACCCTCAACAGGTTGCTGGAAAGGTACAGAGGGGGCAAAACAAAAACTCCACAGGCAGACCCACTATGAGGAAACAATAGGCGAGGTATCCCAACCAACAAATTCCTCCAGTGCCAAAAATAGCATAGCAGACCAGTGGGTCATGATACAGATTTAAATCAAAAGAATAAGGCACTCAGTAGGTAAATCAAACCAGCAAGAAGCGACTGTCTATAATCTCAACTTGTCAAGAAGAAGACACCAATTTAAAGAATAACTGAAAAAAACACTATTTAGCCAAACTAAATCAGTTCAGTCCACTTTCTCTAAGTTACCTTGAGTGACCTTTCCAATTTCTGTCCATTTTCGTGCTGATTACAGTAATCAGAAAAGGTAAAGTTTTGGAAGATTCCGCACAGAGCGACAGAAACAAAATCTCCCTTTCGGTGATGTCATTGATGCCGCCTAAGTAGTACAGATCATTGTCTTCATTGATATCCAAACTAGCGTGAAGGTCTATTACGTCACCCACTGGTTATGCTATTTTTTGGCTGAGGACCTTTGTTTTAATCATGAGACCCCGGAGAAATAAGGGTTCTTAGATAATCTCTCATGACGATGTACACCAGTTACGTCCTTTAAGGGGGGACAAAGGGTAACTGAATACCATTGATGACAAACTGATCGTTGTTGTTGTTGGTGGACTAGGGCGTATAGCCTCTTGGGCCCAGGACGCCCAGCTTCAATGGTCTTCTATCTTGGTCTTGGTCCGATTTATGGTTTGGCAGTTTAGGTAAGGTTCGCGGGATGCTAAGCAGGGTGGTTTGCAAAGAGGGTTGGTTTGAATTTTCTTTAGACTTCAGTCTTCTCACTTCTATGATTTTAAACAAATCTTTCACCGTGTCCGAACGAGACAAACGAACCCAATTACGAAACAAAAGCGTCATTTACGTCGACGCTCACATGACTAAATCACTGCCAAACCTGACTAAAACCACTGCCAACGGTGGAACGGGCACAGTGAAGGCGAGATGAATCCCCATCGCCAGGGATACGTACGACGATATAATTGCACACCAGTGGAGAAACTACCCCGATGTTCCCTACGAATCACCGAATCAGAATAGAATAAGAATTGTTAATGGTACTCACCGGGCGGAGACAACGACAAATCTTCTGCTAAACCGCGCGACGCACTGGAGGCGTCACCGGCAGTGTTCAAAAGGGGTGGTCAGTGAAACGTGGTTAAGAAGTTCCGCGCGTCCGGTTTTATACAAAACCACCTGTGGATGGCTGATGCTGCCATACACTGGGGAAGTTACGAGTTGCCGGCCCGCTGAGGGCCAGTAAGACACAAGGAAGAATGTGGGGCAGTAGCCTTGGGAGACAGTAGGGAGGAGAACCCGCTCCCTGCCAGCACGGGTAGGCCGAGTTGTCGAGAAAGAAAGAAATTAAAAAGGGATCGCATGTACCTGCCCGTCAGTTCTTCTACGGAGCATAATCGACGCCACTGAGGGGCAAAATTTGGGAGGGTGGAGAAAATTTGGCTTAATGCATGCAAGCAGACAGAGTGTAAGAGTGAGTGCATGAGCATGGGTGTAATGAAAGGGGAAGGGCGGGTGGGAGCCAGTGGAGCGGAGGCCTGCATGTCGAATGTTTCGGAGGAGACCTGATAGTCATCGAGTACAGCATGCCATTATTTAAGTGCCCTCCATAGAGACCTTAAGGGAAGGAGAATTCCCTCTCATGGCCATCCACCTCAGATAAATGCCGTAAGAGGAGTCAGGGTGCTGAGGTGGCGTGGATTGGCGATTGGAGCACCACGGAAACCGCAGTAAGTCGTGGATCCCAACAGTAGCGAGCGGCAGGAATGGACCCAGAAGGAAAAAGGACATGTGTGAGGCTATTTCAAATGTGAGCCTGGATTAAATAAAGGTGTAAGAGTTACAAATCCCTAAGCATTGATCCCATCAGAAGTCCCGTAAAATTCCAAGTGAAATACGGACTAGCTAACCACCTGGACCCGACCATGCAGCGACCTATATGTTCGCTGGTGATTGACCTGCCTCCAAAATAAAAAATGTATGAGCGGGACCAGTTCGATTCTGCATTTGTAATCACAAAATGTAGTAATATCTCGAAAACACGGGGATATAACATTCCGAAAATGCCATAATTCGATTCCTGATCTCAAGAAAACTCCGTGAGTAAAATTTCAAAATTGTTGCAAATTGTTGAAAATTGTTGCAAGCAGCTCAAATTGTTGCAGATTAAGCCAGAGAGCCTCAAAAATTATGTCATTCCATTCAGCGGCCCAAAATTAACCAGAGAAGAGTTTTCATGAAATTCGAAAAAAATGTTGCATGTTGCAAGAAATCGCAGAAGCAGACAGAGAAGCCGGAACCCGTTACAGTATGATACCTTCCGAGGGTAGCAAGAGATGCTTTCCGAAGGTGGCAAGACGTCTTCCGAACTCCGAAGGCGGCACATTTCACTCTGAGGGCGGCAAAATGTCTTCCGAGGGCGGCAAAATGTTTTCCGAGGGCGACATGATGCTTTCCAAGGGCGGCATAATGAGCTCTGAGGGCGGCAAGATGTCTTGCAAGGGCGGCAATATGTCTCCGAAGGCGGCATGATGCCTTCCAAGAGCAACAATGCGCTCTGAGGGCAGCAGGATGCCTTCCGAGGGCGGCGTATTGCACTCCAGAGGCGGCATAATGTGCTCTGAGGGCGGTAAGATGCCTTCCGAGGGCCACAACACATCTTCCGAGGTCGGCATAATGCACATCCGAGGACGGCAAAATTTCTTCCGAGGGCAGCAAGATGTTTTTCGAGGGCGGCATGATGCTTTCCGAGGGCGGCATAATGCTCTCTGGATTCTGAGGAGGGCATGATGCCTTCCGAGGGCGGCATGAAGCCTTCCAAGAGCGGCATCATGCGCTCTTAGGGCGGCAGGATGCCTTCCGAGGGCGACAAGACATCTTCCGAGGGCGGCATAATGCACTCCGAGGGCGGCAAAATGTCTTCCGAGGGCGACACGATGTTTTCCGAGGGCGGCATGATGCCTTCCGAGGGCGGCATGATGCCTTCCGAGGGCGGCATGATGCCTTCCGAGGGCGGCATGATGCCTTCCGAGGGCGGCATGATGCCTTCCGAGGGCGGCATGATGCCTTCCGAGGGCGGCATGATGCCTTCCGAGGGCGGCATGATGCCTTCCGAGGGCGGCATGATGCCTTCCGAGGGCGGCATGATGCCTTCCGAGGGCGGCATGATGCCTTCCGAGGGCGGCATGATGCCTTCCGAGGGCGGCATGATGCCTTCCGAGGGCGGCATGATGCCTTCCGAGGGCGGCATGATGCCTTCCGAGGGCGGCATGATGCCTTCCGAGGGCGGCATGATGCCTTCCGAGGGCGGCATGATGCCTTCCGAGGGCGGCATGATGCCTTCCGAGGGCGGCATGATGCCTTCCGAGGGCGGCATGATGCCTTCCGAGGGCGGCATGATGCCTTCCGAGGGCGGCATGATGCCTTCCGAGGGCGGCATGATGCCTTCCGAGGGCGGCATGATGCCTTCCGAGGGCGGCATGATGCCTTCCGAGGGCGGCATGATGCCTTCCGAGGGCGGCATGATGCCTTCCGAGGGCGGCATGATGCCTTCCGAGGGCGGCATGATGGCTTCCGAGGGCGGCATGATGGCTTCCGAGGGCGGCATGATGGCTTCCGAGGGCGGCATGATGCCTTCCGAGGGCGGCGATGTACCTTCTGAGAGCGGCAAGCTGTCTTCTGAGGGTGCCAGGTTGCCTTTCAACAGTGCTACGACTATGTCGGTAGACACAAAGGCGCCCTGGCGGCCTCCCGAGAACGCTACAGCGCCTTCGGCGCCGGCAAATGCTTTGCAAGAACGTCGTCGCGGCGCCTTCGGCGCCGCGGTGCCCGAGGACGTCGTTTTCTAAGGCAGGGGGCTTCAGCCCCTACGGCCCCCCTGGATCCGCTACTGGCTGTCCCCATCATTACATCCATTAATCAGTATCAGGGTTCAAATTATCCGATACATTTGAAAATAAGGAGTAGACAATTCACAGTAAAAATCGGGAAAAAGGGTGGACCATTACATAGTATGCATAGGGTGTTGTTTTTCACCCAAATTTCCCAATGCTAGGATAGGACCGTGCAGCAAGATATTAAAGGTACTAGTATCTATTACAGAAGAGAGCTCACGGGATGAGCAATTCCACTTCCGGCGATCGACCACAACACTGGACGCTGCCACAAGTCACAAAACTCGAAATCCGATCGCCGCTTTGTATTGGTGATGTGACGCGCGCTACAACAGCCGAGCCAAAAAGCGGGCCTGCCATCCGGACACCGTGACGGAACTCCGGACACCAGCGGACAGTCGTGTGTGATGATGACAATGGCACGATATGAAACGGCGGGCGCCGATGAGGACGGCGCAACACTCACGATGGCAAAACGCCGTATGTACACTCCCTCCCCTCCCCACGTCTTACTCGCTATAGAAACCCAGTTGCGCCTTCACTGCCTCAGAATTCCATGTCGAAAACTCGCCAAAAACTCATGCCACCCGTCTCCCTTCTGCGTCCTTGTTCCATTGCAAACGACATCAAAAGCATCGTATCTACCTCAGGGGACACTGAATCCCTGCAACCCACACGCAATGAAACGCCCCTCGTAGTCCGCAAAAGTGGGAGTTCTCACATCTCGCCCTGCTGACGCCCCAGGCGAGACATTTTGGCACACCCTCCTCACCGCGAGGTCTGGTTCCGACTCCCAACAAACCGGTCATAATCGCTCAACAACAAATGCGAGCAGTACCGGTGGCAGCGGTCAGCGCTCAGCGGCGGCAGATCAGGAGTCTCATCCCGGTACAGACGCACTCACTGCCTTCTCAGCGATAACACTGTACTGCTCCACGCCGGGCCGATGGCTGGACCTCTAGTTGAACATTGGCCAGCTGCAGCGGCAACTGTGGTTGAACATTGGATAGCGGCACACATTCCTGTTCGGTTCCAGAACTGGCCGCGGTGTCGTACGTGCGCGACGAACCACGAACCACGAACCACGGACCACGGACCACGGACCACGGACCACGGACCACGGACCACGGACCACGGACCACGGCCTTCCGACGCGGTCAGCGCAGCGATATATTTGATTAGGTCCGCAGCCAATCAGTCGTGCGTACACCAGTCTCCTACCCGGCCACCAGACGCAGCCGACGGTCAGCCCACTGGCCTCACCACCCAGGACTCTCCGAGATCCTGCTTCCCGGCATCCGTTGCCACCTCTCCGCGCAGCGAATTACAGACCTGGTCAGATCGGACCGGCAGTGGCACACACACACACGCACGCACGCACGCACGCACGCACGCACGCACGCACGCACGCACGCGCGCGCGCACGGAAACTCGCCCCGATTGGCGGCGGCAGCAGCAGCGGCGGGCGCTCAGAACAGGTAGCGTCGGCACGCCTTGGCGCCGCACTTGCACGAGATGCGCGCCGAGGGGTGTCGGCCGAGCGGGCGGCGCGGCGACTTGGTCGGACTGCTGCATGGGTCCCGGGGGATCACCGTGTCGCCCCGCGGCGGCGTCTCGGACCCGTCCGCCGGCGGGGTCCGGACGGGCTTCACGGCTCCTAGGGACGGAAAGACAGGCAGACGGTCAGAGGAGCGGTCGGCAGACGTCAGACGGTCAGAGAGGAGCGGTCAGCAGACGTCAGCCGGTCAGAGAGGAGCGGTCAGAGGAGCGGTCGGGAGACGTCAGACGGTCAGAGAGGAGCGGTCGGCAGACGTCAGCCGGTCAGGGAGGAGCGGTCAGAGTAGCGGTCGGGAGACGTCAGACGGTCAGAGAGGAGCGGTCGGCAGACGTCAGACGGTCAGAGAGGAGCGGTCGGGAGACGTCAGATGAGTACGGTCGGGAGACGTCAGACGAGTACGGTCGGGAGACGTCAGACGAGTACGGTCGGGAGACGTCAGACGAGTACGGTCGGGAGACGTCAGACGAGTACGGTCGGGAGACGTCAGACGAGTACGGTCGGGAGACGTCAGACGAGTACGGTCGGGAGACGTCAGACGAGTACGGTCGGGAGACGTCAGACGAGTACGGTCGGGAGACGTCAGACGAGTACGGTCGGGTAAGTGTGTTCTGTGAAGAAATGTCTCATCATGGCTCGATTCAAAGATGTAAGACAAATGACATCACTTCACAATGCACCCTAAATTGCCATATTGTTATGATGAAGCGATATGACAACTCAAGGCTGCCACCTTTTACACCACCCTACCACCATAAGATACCGAACAAACGCGACTATCGCCAATGATGATATCGAGCCCACAACGGCTCATACGGACACCCTCCTCAGCTTTCCACCCCGATACGATGCTGGTTCCTCCACAGCAGTACAGGCAGCGGCGGTCTGACCTGCAGTAGGTGTGGCGACCTGTTTGGCCGAGGCGTTGCTGCCCAGTGGCGAGTTGTAGTCGAAGTAGAGCTGCTCGCCGCGCAGGATGTCCCGGCAGGCGAACAGAGCCAGTCGCGGCAGGTTGGGGTCCAGACAGTCCGACCACATGCCGTACACCACCAGGTTCGGCTCACACTGGGGGTCAGAGTCAGAGTCAGTCAGAGTCAGAGTCAGAGTCAGAGTCAGAGTCAGACATTCCGACCACATACCGTATACCACCAGGTTCGGCTCACACTGGGGTCAGAGTCAGAGTCAGAGTCAGAGTCAGACAGTCCGACCACATGCCGTACACCACCAGGTTCGGCTCACACTGGGGGGTCAGAGTCAGAGTCAGAGTCAGACAGTCCGACCACATGCCGTACACCACCAGGTTCGGCTCACACTGGGGGTCAGGGTCAGAGTCAGACAGTCCGACCACATGCCGTACACTGCCAGGTTCGGCTCACACTGGGGGTCAGGGTCAGAGTCAGAGTCAGAGTCAGACAGTCCGACCACATGCTGTACACCACCAGGTTCGGCTCACACTGAGGGGGGGGGGGGGTCAGAGTCAGAGTCAGAGTCAGAGTCAGAGTCAGAGTCAGACAGTCCGACCACATGCCGTACACCACCAGGTTCGGCTCACACTGGGGGTCAGAGTCAGAGTCAGAGTCAGAGTCAGACAGGGCTCAGGGATGCATGGGGACATATACACAGGGTAGCACCTCACCGCCATGCTTGGCTCACACTGAGGGGTGATGGTAGAGGTCAGACATATAGGTACACAGGGGTAGCATGTCCTCACCACCCAAGATCGGCTCCCACTGATGTGCAGCCATACCGCCAGGGATCAGTGATACAAAGGTCAGCACCTTACCACTCCAGACTCGGCTCATCATCGGCTGCAAGGGGCAGGGTCAGGGCCAACCAGGCGCCAGAGTACAGTGTCAGGGTACCAAGAGATCCTTCCAGCTATCTATCTGCCGAGCCATCTACCCGAGTTTGGTGGTGCCCCATCCAATGGCCATGCCACACCATCCCGGCCTGGCGCACTTTACTAGCCTCTCACTCCTCGCTCCACTCACTCACCGAGTGGTTGACGAAGTGGGACACGTTGCCGCACACGGCCGCGTCCACCGTGTACAGGTTGATCTGGTCGTTGAAGTCGAGGTCGAACAGGTATGTGACGCCGACTGAGTCTGGGGACGGAGCAACAACGGTGTTCCACTGAGCCCGGGCCGGGACGTATCCAAACAATAAACACAAAAGATAAACACAGAATTCAGATGAAGGTGGACAGGTTAGCCTATACGCAATGTATGATTCATCGATGGTATCGAGGTTTGCCACGGTGTAACGCACCGCATGTCATGGCCGGCCACATCGTAACGCCATCCACATGTTCAAGTTGTCAACGTGCATAGAAACACATACGATCACTTCACAGAACACCACCTTCACGATCTGTCAAACGAAGTGGCCGCCGACAGCATCAGCACATTCAACAGCAACTATTGAACCTGGCAATATGAGTCGCTTGCCTCTGGACATGCTTAACCCCAATACCTCTCGATAATACTGGGAACATCGAGGACTCATGCCTCAATGACTCATGGTACAAAGGACTATCGTGTGAACACTCACCGTACTTCTCGCCGCGCCGCTCGGCCTCCTCGTTGGTGATGACCTCGCCGACGTACTCGACGACGAACGTGCCGCGCTTGATGGGTTCCAGTGCCTTGACCCCCCAGCCGCAGCCGTTGGACGTGCGGAAGATGGCCAGCTTCACCTGCGGATCGCAGAAGCGAGCGGAGGGGCGGTCAGTGTCGGGGCGAGAGAGCAGGGGTTTTCTGTGGTGAGGTATGAGTAGGAGGAAGGTACAAATAACTGGTTTGCGGAGGTAACGTGGTAACGGTGACGTCAGTGCAGAAGCTAGGGGTGAATGAGCCATGGGCGATGCACCAGTCATAGAATTATAATGAAATATGAATAGTGTCACTGTAAATAGTACAAAACAATAATCAAATTTGACACAAAATGTATATCATACCGACCCCAAAAATATTATTTATAATCGCCAGAAAGGTGTCCCCTCATTTTAGGTTGAACTAATGACGTCACACACCAGCAGTGTGGCCACTAACTCACCTGTACCCAGCTTCCACCCTCACCTCCCACCCCTCTCCGCACTCGACCTCTTCCCTACACTGACCCTGCGTCCCTTCTGCACGACGCGGTTGAAGCAGTCGTCGCCGCAGCGGCAGGCCTTGTTGCACTCATAGATGGGCTGGCCGACCTGGAGGCGCAGTTTGCCGTACTTGGTGTAGGCGGTGGGCGCGCCGGCCTTCTCGCTGCAGCAGCTGGTACCCGGGTAGCAGGCGGTGCACTCGCAGCCAATCACCGGGTCAGAGGGGATCGTGACGCCCTCACCCGGCTGCCGGCAGAGGGAGGGACCAGGGGGTGCTGTGAGACGGGTCAGAGGGGGCGCTGTGAGACGGATCAGAGGGAGGGAGGGGCACAGGGGGCGCTGTGAGACGGATCAGAGGGAGGACACAGGGGGCGCTGTGAGACGGATCAGAGGGAGGCGCTGTGCGACGGATCAGAGGGAGGGAGGGGGGGGGGGGGGCGCTGTGAGACGGGTCAAAGGGAGGGACACAGGGGGCGCTGTGAGACGGATCAGAGGGAGGGACACAGGGGGCGCTGTGAAACGGATCAGAGGGGCGCGCTGTGAGACGGATCAGAGGGAGCGACACAGGGGGCGCTGTGAGACGGATCAGAGGGGGGCGCTGTGAGACGGATCAGAGGGAGGGACACCGGGGGCGCTGTGAGACGGATCAGAGGGAGGAACACCGGGGGCGCTGTGATACGGATCAGAGGGAGGACACAGGGGGCGCTGTGATACGGATCAGAGGAGGGACACCGGGGGCGCTGTGAAACGGATCAGAGGGGGGCGCTGTGAGACGGATCAGAGGGAGGAGCACCGGGGGCGCTGTGAGACGGATCAGAGGGAGGACACAGGGGGCGCTGTGAGACGGATCAGAGGAGGGACACCGGGGGCGCTGTGAAACGGATCAGAGGGGGCGCTGTGAGACGGATCAGAGGGAGCGACACAGGGGGCGCTGTGAGACGGATCAGAGGAGGGACACCGGGGGCGCTGTGAGACGGATCAGAGGGAGGACACAGGGGGCGCTGTGAGACGGATCAGAGGAGGGACACCGGGGGCGCTGTGAGACGGATCAGAGGAGGGACACCGGGGGCGCTGTGAGACGGATCAGAGGGAGGGAGGGACACAGGGGGCGCTGCGAGACGGATTAGAGGGAGGGACACAGGGGGCGCTGTGAGACGGATCAGAGGAGGGACACCGGGGGCGCTGTGAGACGGATCAGAGGGAGGGAGGGACACAGGGGGCGCTGCGAGACGGATTAGAGGGAGGGACACAGGGGGCGCTGCGAGACGGATTAGAGGGAGGGACACAGGTTGCGCTGTGAGACGGATCAGAGGGAGGGAGGGACACAGGGGGCGCTGTGAGACGGATCAGAGGGAGGGACACAGGGAGACACCATGATACCTGGGCGAAAGTACATAGACAAAAGCGAGGTGATGACGATTTGGGCTTATGGGCGCCGCAACTGCCAAGGTGACTATCACCTGGTGATACGGTTACCATGATGATAGGATGGATACGAGGACACAGCGAAGTGTTAGTTAAAGTTAACGCAAGTGCGCTAACATTGGTTGTTAGAAGCAGCGGAATACGTCTGTCGTAACAGTAGAGAGGGTTAATCGGCAGTACTTCAAGCCAAGAGTGCAGCTTAACAACTAAACACACGCAATAAATCAGCACAGGATACACAAACTAACAACTCGTGACCCGAGACTCAAGCTCCAAATACAGGGAGGGGTAGACATTTTTTGTTCCGGATATTGGTCACTCCACCTTTTTTATGTAATATGATTAAATTCTGTGAAAAAATGGGGATTTTTTTCTTCTGCGAAACCCATCAGTACCGACATTTTCCCGTGTTACCCCTATATAAGCTCCCCAATGAATTTGGCCACAATTCAGATCTCAGTTTTGGTGCCAGAGAGCTAATTTTTGGTTTATTGAAACGCATACCTCAAATTTAGTCTTAAAAAGTGTGCTTAATTTGGAAATGTAAAAAAAAAATGCCTATATTGTTTTCTCCCTTTGTTTGAGATATATCGTGCTACAATCTGATTGGTCGAGAAATTGGGTCCTTACCCAACTTTTGTATAGATCCTTATAGTACCACGCTGCACTCCCTCCACCCACCACCTCCACGCCGCATCGCCACCATCACCCACCACATAGTCATTCTTGTAGATGAAGTTGTCGGGCGGCAGCGCCAGGTCCACCGAGTTCTCCACGCTGATGCGAGCGGAGTCGGAGCAGAGCGCGTTGATGTCGTCCTCCCACTGTACGAGTCGCACCAGCTGCCGGTCTCGCGTCTCAGTCAGCCGGTGCTGGAGCAGTTGCTCCTTCAGCTGCCGCACTTTCCGCAGCGCCTTCATCGAGTTCGCCTTCACGCCGTTACGACGCACAAACGACTCGATCTCCTGCGGACGGAGGGAGGGGGGATTGTGATTCGGGCTTTGTTTGTTTGTTGGGGCTTAAGGGCGCGACGACTGCATGGTCAATTTGCGCCCAGTGATTCGGGCTTTGTGTGCCTCGACTGTTATATGGCGCTCAGGGCCCAGGGCAGGGGTGTCGAAGTTGGAAAAAATTGGGCCTTGTTTTCTGTTGTGCATGTCTCCGTGTCATGTGCATGTTGTGCAAAGTTGTGCATGTTTCTAATGTAATAGTCAAAATTCAAAACCAAATAACTTGGGACATTCGAATTCAGAACCTGCACAGCACGTTTTTGGCGCACTCTTAGATCAATTATGGATTTTTAAGAACATTATTATGTATGGTACCGGCCATACATAATTATTTATACCGGCCCACCCGTAGATCTTTGTCCGCTAAACCTCAGCACGTCAGTCCATGACTCCTTACCACCGGTCTCGACCTCACGTTCGCGGTCCGGCGGCCACCATCTCTCCATCCTCACCATGTGCACTGCCTTCAGTGGAGTCAGTTTCTCCTTGAACTTGAGTTGACCGCCGACCACACGTCGGGAGAACTCCTCTGTCAACTGCTCGGCGGCCGGCTGGAAGTGCTCCTCCTCAAACATCTTCACATAACCCTCCCCCGCCAGGGACGGCTCCGTCTTCCGCCGTCTGCAGGGGTCAGGTCAGGGGTCAGGTCAGGGGTCAGGTCAGGGGTCAGGCCAGGGGTCAGGCCAGGGGTCAGGTCAGGGGTCAGGCCAGGGGTCAGGTCAGGGGTCAGGTCAGGGGTCAGGTCAGGGGTCAGGTCAGGGGTCAGGTCAGGGGTCAGGTCAGGGGTCAGGTCAGGGGTCAGGTCAGGGGTCAGGTCAGGGGTCAGGTCAGGGGTCAGGTCAGGGGTCAGGTCAGGGGTCGGGTCAGGGGTCAGGTCAGGGGTCAGGTCAGGGGTCAGGTCAGGGGTCAGGTCAGGGGTCAGGTCAGGGGTCAGGTCAGGGGGTCAAGTCAGGGGATCAAGTCAGGGGGTCAAGTCAGGGGGTCAAGCCAGGGGGTCAAGCCAGGGGGTCAAGCCAGGGGGTCAAGCCAGGGGGTCAAGTCAGGGGGTCAAGTTAGGGGGTCAAGTCAGGGGTCAAGTCCGCCCCTGTAGCTCAGTTGGGAGAGCGCTGGACTTCTGACCTCACCCGGTAGTGGCAGCCCGGGTTCGAGTCGCTTCGGCGCTCGCTATTTGCCCCTGACTGGGATGGCCTGCGGCCGGTGGCAGCGGTCGCACTCAAGGTCAGTTGACGTCAGAGGGCGGGGCGGACCGTGTCCAGGTATGTCAGGCACGTAAAACTTTCGGCTTCTAAATTCTACCGGACGCCAGGAATTGCTTGATCGGGTGATGGGGTCAGGGCCTGCGCAACAAACTATGCTTAGCGCGGGGCCTGACCTCGGAAATCCATCCATTCAAATAACATTCGGACTAAATTTATTAAAAAAAAGAAGAAAAAAGAAGTCAGGGGTCAGGTCAGAGGTCAGGTCAGAGGTCAGGCCCAGGTCAGGGGTCAGGTTAGGGGTCGGGTCAGGGGTCAGGTCAGGGGTCAGGTCAGGGGTCAGGTCAGGGGTCAGGTCAGGGGTCAGGTCAGGGGTCAGGTCAGGGGTCAGGTCAGGGGTCAGGTCAGGGGTCAGGTCAGGGTCAGTATCAGACTCCCGAATAATAAGAATAACAGTACAAAATGGCATCTCCGGTAAAATCAGCACAACATTTTGTTTCTGTAATGATATGGCTTCACATTATGCAACTGATGACTGCAATGATATGGCTTCACATTATGCAAGCTGATGAAAAGGGCATGCTGTGGACTGGCAAGTACCATGAAGGTCGTCGTCTCATTGGCGTCTCTTCAAACTCTGTCCTCGAGATCCAGTCGACGTCCAAACACTGATCTATGAATTGTGGTGGCATCAGAGCCTTACTTGTTCTGGTGAGCGAGTTCGCGCTCCTTGAAGAAGTTGATCATCATCTCTAGGCAGCTGAGGTTATCCTGGGGCTCCCACGTGTTGTGAGCGTTACCCCAGCCCTTCCACTTGATGAGGAACATGTCCACTCCCTGCAAACACACGGTATTTGTACATCCTGTTACATTTGTACATTGGTACATTTGGGAATAATTTTGCTATCACCTTGAACTGAACGGAGATTGACACGGTAAAGAAGAAGACACAATAATCTTCCTTGAAGCAACTGCTGTAATAATTGATCAAAACCTACACACTGTAATCACCAATATTATTAGAGCAACCATAGACATGAGCTACATGCACAGCAACGAGACAACAACGTGCACAGCTGCGAGCAATGAGACAACAACGTGCACAGCTGCGACACTCACATTCTCCCGGACATAATCCAGGATCTTCTCGACGAGAAACTCGTCCTCCTTCAGACCGGTGATCGACTCGGAGTCGCTGTCGTCGCCTTCCTTTGCGGCGGCAGAAGAGGAAGCGGCACCAGAAGTGTCAGCAGCAGGGGGCGCGGTGGATCGGGGCGAGCGGCGACTAGGTCCGCCGGCTCCACCGCTGAGACCCGCCCCCTCTGCTGGCGCCAAGCCGGAGGCGTCAGCGGACTGGAAACTGCAGTCTGCACTGCTCTCAGCGTGCTCGGGTGCTGCCTCTGTCGAGTACGATGTAGTTTTAGGCTGACACTTATGCCATTTATATTTTAATGACACAAAAAGGAATGACAGCGTGGTAAAAACAAATAATGGTTATAAAATGGCAAGTGCTCACATTGTGAGGAGTCCATTTTCTCTCAAAATCGAAACAGTAACTATACCAGCTGCCATCAATGTGAGCATGATGTAGACATCATGTGAGACATCATGCTCACATGATGTCTACATCATGTGAGCATGATGTAGACCAGTGAGTGTCGAGTGTTCAAACATGTATCAGGAGATGAATTTAAATGACTCCAAGTGTTACACGCTTACACGTGATTATCATACACCGCCAACACAGCAGGTTAGTTCAACTTACACGTGATTATCATACACCGCCAACACAGCAGGTTAGTTCAACTTACACGTGATTATCATACACCGCCAACACAGCAGGTTAGTTCAACTTACACGTGATTATCATACACCGCCAACACAGCAGGCTAGTTCAACTTACACGTGATTATCATACACCGCCAACACAGCAGGTTAGTTCAACTTACACGTGATTATCATACACCGCCAACACAGCAGGTTAGTTCAACTTACACGTGATTATCATACACCGCCAACACAGCAGGTTAGTTCAACTTACACGTGATTATCATACAACACCAACACAGCAGGTTAGTTCAACTTACACGTGATTATCATACACCGCCAACACAGCAGGTTAGTTCAACTTACACGTGATTATCATACACCGCCAACACAGCAGGTTAGTTCAACTTACAAGTGATTATCATACACCGCAAACACAGCAGGTTAGTTCAACTTACACGTGATTATCATACACCGCCAACACAGCAGGTTAGTTCAACTTACATGTGATTATCATACAACACCAACACAGCAGGTTAGTTCAACTTAAGTATACAGTAAAGAAAGGTTATCGACAATTTGCAAACTAACCATCTCCATTCTTCATGGAAACATCTCCACACTCTGCCCCTGATGACGGGGGCTCATCTTCAGCTCTTTTTCTCTTGCATGATACATCTTCTGACTTGTCCTTTGTATCCATACCATTCAGAGAACCTGGAAAACATGCTTCATGAAACTCAAAGATAAAGCCGGCCATGTTTAGCAATGACAATGTGGGGATATGATGTTTATCAGTGAAGAACTTCAAGTATTGATGTGTTCAACTTTTGTTCAAGACATATGTCCACCTGTTTTGAAAAATGTCTCCAAACTGAAACATGATTATCTTACAAAAGAATATAATAAAGGAGATTGCAAAATAGATAACATTAACCATGATAGTGATGGGAATTACAGGATTACAGCATTCAGATAGGCTGAGACAAAACACTGCTCAAAGAGGGAAGAGGGGGATGTAACCAAAGCCCAAGCTTATCCACAAATTGCATACACTAAACTTGGCACACACATTTCAAGTAAGAAATGACAGGCATTTCAGGTACAGTATGCAGTATTTTCACAGAGTAATTCACAAATTGAAAACCAGCAAAACCAGCAAAATGTGTAAAACCAGCAAAATGCCCTAATTCAAATTGGATATGGAACAAAGCAGGTATTTCTGAAGTGTTTTTCTTCAATGTGAAAGATCATCTTAAGACCTTGCTCTCAGTTAAAAATGGCATGACATGGCATGTTGCTTGCCAGCGCCCCGCTGTATTCCAATTCATAATCCACTACCGGACGGACAGTCTTGAAGTGTTGTCAAAATGAAACGGATTGTCCCATTTATGATTGAAACGTTAATAAATTCCAAACTCATAGTTTTGGCTTTTAACAAAGTATTGGTGAGTGTGTAAAACACCGACTGCGGCTAAGACGCATTTTGCGTCACGCTGAAGTCGCGCTTCCTTGCAAAACACAACCATAGGAAAGTTTTGTTCAATAAGGCATAGATTCAGATTCAGATTATATTCGCATGAGGTCCACGACAGGGTGGCTTTTCACACACGAACGTCACCATAGGTTAAACCGCGCGATAACCAGGGGCATTTACGTCTACACTCGATCGGTTTAGCATTCATTGTAACACCACGGTAACACAGGCGTCACCGGCCCGGCTCAGTGCGGATGCGCGATGCGGTGTGGCGATCGGCTTGTCCGTATTGTGCGCGTGTTGCTGCCTCGCGGGCGCTCCTATCGTCCCTAGGAAGTAGCCGGGATGACCAGTGACCAGCACTGAGCGAACAGCGCACACAGCATGGTATTCGACCAGTTATTTGGCGGACATCCAGTCAAGCTCCATTAGCACGTCAGATTAGCACGATTAGCACGTCAGATTAGCACGATTAGCACGTCAGATTAGCACGATTAGCACGTCAGATTAGCACGTCAGGTCGTGGCGCCGTCTCCCACTAATTACCCGCGCACACAAGTTATCATCTTCTGGATTCTATGTAACTGCGTGTCACAGCAGGATCCGTACACCGATAGACAGTAGCGCGCTATGGACAACGCTAAAGCCTGCACTATACTGGGTAGAGTGGAGCTGGGGCTGACGTGTCGCGTGTGTGCTAGTGCCATGAGGGTGCCGGTGCACCCCTTTACAACAGTATCGATGTGAGCCTCGAAGTTGAGATGCCTATCAATCGTGACGCCGAGGTCATTAACTGTCTTCGAGTCGTGAAGTTGAGACCCGTTGTGATCGTCACTGGCGCCACTCCTCTCAGCATGGCAGGCGTACCTATCATGAGCATTTTTGTTCCGTTGCTTTTCCTACCATGGTGGCAGAACCACTGGTAAGTGGCGTGGAGCGCGTTCTCCATTCGCTCAGTGAGTTGGGTTATGTCCTGCTTTTTGCCGCTAACCAGATCGGCATACGCATACTGCAGTCATCGGCATACTGCACAATGGTGACATCATTGGGCACACAGAGGGAGAGTTCGTTGGTAAACAGCATGTATTACCAACACAGCTTAACCCTATTCCCTGCGGGCGGCCAAAATTACGTTAACCTGCGGGGGGGGGGGGGGGGGGGGCAGATTCTGCCCCCCCCCCCGAGATCTCGAGAACCGCTTGGTCGATTGTGATGGGTAAAACGTCATTCGATTCGTCATGACAAGATTTTTGGACCCCGACATTTGTTTTATATTCAAAAATCGGGGCCAAGGGGCAAAAAATACTAAAATTTCGAGTGTATTGTGCAAGGTCATTGGGGCCATGTGGGCGTATTTATAGACGTATTCAGGGGATATAAAATGGGGTATTTTCTGATAACAAATATGTGCTGTTCGTGATTGTTTGGGACGACATGAACGTCACGTGTGGGCATCATTTGCTGTAATTTGTTAAATGTAATATATTGCGCATAGGCGGATCCAGGAAAACAACGTAAGGGGCACCATGCGCGTAACGCTTTTTATCATCTTACTAATTTGAAGTTGGACATAATTTGATGGAGTGTATCGCCTCCCATTTTGTGTACCTGAGTGCGCCTCTGCCAAAAATATGTACAATCTCAGTATTTATGATGCATATTGCAGTTGAGATGCCTATCAGCAAATGTTTCTGACGCATTTATTGCACCGCAAACTACGAAGGAAGTATACGCCGCACAACCGCATTCGTAACGCCCTCCCAAAACAGGAGCCTGGCACCGCCTCTGCTGGACCGATTTTTTCACAATTTTACACAACACGCGCAATTCAATGTTGGGAAAAGTCACCAAGTTTCAAGACGCTAGGCCTAACGGTTTAGAAGCGGCAAGTGAAAATCCACCGGGGGGCAGATTCTACCCTCCCGCAGGGAATAAGGTTAAAGGGAATAGGTCACCTTGAAAGTTGTCTTGAAGTTCAACCATTAGGTGCATCTTGAGCTCAAAACTATGAATATGACTTTGGTTTGGACAACTGATGGATATATGTGGAGAAAGAAGTAAGTTTCTCCTATTTCACGAGAAATCGTACGATAGCAGCTAGCGTTCTGGCTCCGCCCCGCTCCGCCTGACGACAAGTACAGTCTCTGACAAGGGGCCGCCGCGCCGTCCGGGCGGCTGAGCGGATATTAACGAGGCGTCGTGACCAGAGACTACGTGCCAGAGAGTGTACCTGCCTCCGGCGGCGCGGCGGCGAGCGTTCATTCCCCGATCGTGGCCCGGAACAGCGGGATTGAAATCGGGCCCATTAGTCCTGTGTCGAAATTACTTAACGTAGAGAGGTAATTCTTTCACCACAAACCATTTTTAGATCTGCTCTACAAATCTGCTATCTCAGTCCAAAACCCCATGTTAAAGGTGAACTATTCCCTTTAAAGGGAAATAATGACATTTTCCCACACAAATGGAGTTAGCACTTGAAATCGACAGACGAGGCCAAAATATGATGTAAATTCATCGCATTTTGCATAAAAAATCCTTTTAAGAGATATTTCAAGTTAATCTTGATAAGCGTTCCGCACTTTTATCGACCGGTTCTTGCCAAGTACTCTTCGGTTTCCATCAAACTCCGGGCTTTTCCCGTATTACTTTTTACGCAATGGTGTGGAAAATATATTTTGCGTTCTGCTTGTTGTGACCCGCCCACCCATCCTTACCACCCATACCCGCCCATCCTTTACAATTAACAACCATTGAAGAAACAAAAACTGGCAATTCAATCGGAAGCTCATCGATGCACGTCGACGACCTATTTAGTGCCGGCGATTTGTTTCGAAGTGCCCATTCAACAACGTTGAACAGAGTGATACAAAATGCGACGCTTTCCAATAGTGGAGGGAAAATACCGATCATTAATGTTCCCAAACTTCCAGCTTTGAATTAGGCAATAATTATATTTAAATCTTAAATTTAGATCACATCATTTCAGACTGGTTATTGATTCACCTTTTTTGAAGGATTCAATCACGATTTATTTAGGAATATGAATGATTCAGTCACCGTTTGATTCATGGATAACCATTTTGAGAAATGATTCTTTCCGATTCAAAGAATCATTTTTTAAAAATCAAATCACGTTTGACTCACCATTTAAATAGCATTGCACAGTCTTTTTTTATTCTATCAGCCCTGTTTCTATGCGGGTTTTGATTCAATCATGATTCATGAATCTGATGGTGAATCGATTCTTCTTTGATTCAAGGGATTTTGATTGAACGATTCCAATCGATTCAATCAGAGTCGAATCAATAACCAGTATGCATCATTTGAATATCATAACGGTAGCCAAATAAATTGTTGTGATCTCCACCGCACTTCGTTTTCGCTGTTTTAACCGACCACCACCGAAACATATCAACTTTGTCAATTTAGAACCGATTTCCAATTGCAAATTACCAATAGATGCTTCGTGAAAAGACGCATTTTTATGGGTGGATGGTCGTTGTCCATGCAATGTATCGATTCAATTTAGACAAAGTTTGTTTTTTGTTTAAGTTGAATTGACGCTTAGCTCGAAATATTATTGGCTATAACTTTGTCAATTTTCATTGGATTTCCAATTGAAAATAATACCGACACTCGTCTTGAAAAGGCACACCTTTTGATGGGTGGCTCGTACCGGTAGCTGCAATATTAACTGCACATGATCCACACATTTGTTTACATCCCTCACACACACACACACACACCAATGAACACATATAAGCACATTTGTGGGTAGGTATATCACATTTATTTATGCACATGAACTTTATGGTTGTGTTCACGCAACGCCACTCCAACTCCACTCATACAAGGCCATAGTGTAAACATTCACACATTTGCAATCGCGACCAATATTACTCGCTATTTGCGACCCAGCGAACGGGGTGTTGTTTACATATTCTGATTCAAGGATAGACTTTTACCGGTATGACGTCACAACTCGTTTTGGTGACGCAAGATTCTTGTGACGTCATAGCTAAAAATATCAATATTTTTCAAATTATGACAAATTGGTCCTTTTTTTTCTCTCGCAAAAACGAATGCCAGAACCGTAATCAGGACACTCTTTTCCGTCATTCCACGTACTTTTCCCAAGGTGCACTATTCCCTTTAAGGACCCGCCTTGGTAGACTCCAATGGTGTTGGGTGTCAGTTGATGTGATGGCAGTGCCGTCAGGTCCGCGAATGACTACGTGCTGCATATGCTCGGACGGATAATTTGCGAACCACCCCTGATGGATTCCATACGTGGCCAGCTTGTCTATAAGTAGGTCATGGGGGACGACGTCGAACCCCTTGGACTGGTCCAATAGTACCAGGATACAAATTTCGCCGCTGTCTATGGCCTGCATGGCTCTGTCAGTGATCACAGCGAGGGCAGTCTCGGTTGAGTGGGATCTGCGGTAGCCATGCTGTTGATGCATGAGGAGATGGTTGGTTTCCAAGTATTCAGAGAGCTGCAATGTAGAATTTGTCTACGACTTTCATGATGGCGGGAACAATTTAGATGGGTCGAGTGTCGGCCGGGTTAGTTGAAGCCCTGCCTTTTGAGATAGGAATGACTTGTGAGTGTTTCCAGGACGGTGGTACCTGTCCTGTGTGCAGGCTTTTTGTCAGTTGTTTGCTCGAGAGCGAATGCGAGCGGAGCGTTCTAAACGTGGGTCCCTGCGACCGCAATTGCTGTAAAGGTTAGGTTAGGTTCGATTATGTTATTACAATTGTTTCCACCATCACTGCTCCCTGCGAACACCTCTCCCCCTCCATCGTAGCCTGAAGACGCCCCTGTTCCTCTGTCCCATGAATGTAGAGAAGTATCGGAAATCATCCAGAACTCTCCGCGGTGAGAAATGGCATCTTGAGAATTTTCTGTAGTTTTCTGCGGTTACATATGGCAGCTCGTGTTCTGCGGTTACATATGGCAGTTCGTGTTCTGCGGTTACATATGGCAGCTCGTGTGAACATATGGCAGCTCGTGTGACGCCTGCGCTAGTAGTAATGTAATACACATACTTGTTCGAAGAAGTGGAGATCGCTTTCAAGTACCTACCTATCTAGTAAGGGCAACAGGATAGCTTGCAAGTAGTTAAGTAAACAAGTATAGCCACCGTCTTTAAGAATTCAAGACACCTGCATCTCTATTTGTGCGCTAGAGACAAATCGGGCTTTGCTTGGGCATGCCCAGCAAAACGCGCGGGTTTGGTTCGGCATGCTCAGGCCCAGCCTGATTGGGGCCAAAGTACACACAACTATCCGTGGCCATAAGCTGATAGGGCTGTGCTTGGTCAAGCCCATGTTGGCTGCTGGGGATTGCCCGAGCGGGACCCGATCAGGTTCCAAGCAGGCAGATCTAGCAGGCAGACCTGGGTGGGCCCTGATTGGGTATTAGTCCTCAGGCTCCAAGCAGACAGACCTGGGTGGGCCCTGATTGGGTATAAGCTGTGCAGCCGTCACACTTCCGTACACCAGCTGTAGGTAGTGTAACAAGCGGCGGGCGGTGCAGCCGGATTGATGACGTCACTGGGAGGGGGTGAAGTGCCCAATGCACCATCATTACGGTTCGTGACAATGTGAAGGCAAATTAGTTTTTACCTTATAATTTGTACTTAGGAACGCAATTTAGTTGTATCTACCAGTTTTATTTTCTTATATTTATAACTATAACAGGTGATAGATGAAAAACAATAACTTCTTCGGAAATATTCATGGTAGATTGTTCAAACGACTCTATACTCGAACTCGATAGGCACTGCCAGGCGATTCGCTCATCGATGTGTGGGATACATTTCCTAGTTATTAGTGTTACATATATTTCATACTAATTATCAGAAGTGGTAGCCACCTGTCCGTCTGTCCGTTCGGATGTCATCCGATTGCTTAACCCGCGCCGTGCCGGGAGGGGGGGGGGGGGTCGACCCCCCTCCCCTCTAACTCGGCTCATATGGGACGTAGACAAAAACCAAAAACACCGTTCGAAAGCTCATCAAAATGCATTTTGAAACTATTTCAGGCATTTTTTTTTTATCAGGTCAATATTGAGGTCACCAGAGGTCATCAAGGGTCATATTTTAAAGTTTTAGGACTTCACTCCAGAAATTCCCAGCTAGCACAGGAACTAATGATAGCTAGGAACAAACGGAAAACAACAATGGAAAACCCCTGGACAATGCAATCGACAAGGTGTCCTCAGATTTGAGCTCAGGTGAATAGTTTAGGCTCCAGAGCTCATCAAATGTCAAAAAGGCTATTTTTTAGCAAAACAGTTTTCACAAATATCTGTTTACCTAACACAGATAGGGCAATAATGTTGACGCCATCGTGTTTGTCCCGTCAAGGCGCTTCGTCTCATATGCATGATGACCAGGTTAGGTCAACTTATAAATTTGACCTCAGGTCAAGGTCAAGTGGTGACCCAATTAGGTCATGTTGCACATGGAGAGACGTGCATCGACGAGACAAACACATTGGTGCCAGTGTCACTTCTCGATCTTGATTTTGTCGAAAGTTATTGGCAAAAAAGTGTTGGTGACCTCAGGTAACCTCATCTGACCCTGTAGGGGTCACTGAACAAAAGTTGCACCTGGAACTTCAAGAATGTCCTATGATAACATGATCCAGAAGGAATTGGGCTGTATAATTCGTATCCTCAGAATAGGAAGCAGTTTTTATTTCCCCATTGACTTATAATGGGGAGGTCACAAAATTGACCCGACCTCAGGTCACCGATATAAAAAAAAACGAGATATACGTATTGTAGGTACTGTTGGTCTTATGAAATCCGTCGTACGAAATCAATCGGCCGAAAACTGTGGCTGTGGTGCAACCGGAAACATTTTTGGAGGTGGGGTCACGTGACCTGGTCTGGTGACCTGACTTGAGATGGCCCGATTTTTTAAAACAAAATGTGCACAATTGATGGGCGAACAGCTGTGCCAAAAAACGGCAGCGCTGCGCGCCGCCGTTTTTCGTTATCCTCGAAAAACCTGGGGGCGTCTAAACGCCCCCCCCCCTCCCGGCACGGCGCGGGTTAATAACTCCGCGCACCTTGCAGTAAAAACCGTTAAATTTGGCAGGTTAAAGGGATGTAGGGTCGCACTATCGTGGGAAAATTTTGCGTCGATCCATGATCACAATAGACTGAAATTATAATTATGATTAATATGCCGTGAATATCAGAACTTATATGCGCCACCCGGCTGCCACTGAACTGGCTTTTTGCATGTTATTGCAATTGCAATTTGGCATGTTAGTGGGGATGTACGACTAGGGTCACACTATCGTAGGCAAATTTCGCTGCCACTGGACTGGCTTTTTGCTTTCGGGAGACACTGGCTCGGTGGTCATGGGGGTCATGGGGGTGCGATACAAGGCAACGTCACTGGCGGTTTTTTCTATCTTCTTCATAAGCTCAGCGCATCTCACTGTTATGCATGCTGGACGAACCGGGGTGCCAACAACTGTACCAGGAGGACGGATCGCCCCGGAACCGGTGACTGCCGCCGGCTCGTTGAGCGGGGTAGTGGTTTGTGGTCGACTGGCCGAAACGAATGAGGATGAAGTAGCTCATGTACTTGGAGTACTGGATGAAGTAGTATCCGAAAACTACATCGGCTTGCAAACTCTGAACGCATGTGGGCAGAACTTGAACGAAATGGCTTGCATATTTTATTTGATATATTTAGTCCGAAGCTTTTGAATGCATATATTTCCTAGGTCAGGACCCGGCAATACACAGTTTGATTACCGAGCAGAGCGAGGTCTTCCGTCAACTAGGTGGACCCGGGACAAATCTATGCGTATGAGCGGCCCGACCGTAGCCATGGTTTTCAGAAGCTTATTTCTTTTCAGCTATTCGGTCGAAGCGACTGAAAACTTGCACACAAAAACGTTCATGTCGTAAAACTATCCGCCGGTATTTCCTTTCAGCAAACACAAAGTGTGCCTAAACAACAAATAAGGCCCATTAACGCCATAATATGCCCGTTTTTCCGCTACCGAAATTGCATTTAAATTCCTGTCAACTTCCCTCAAGAAAAGTAAAAATATCGTCCTGATCCCTTTCATTCTTCCAATGCACTGATTTTTTTTTTCTCAAATGCTTTTATGATATTGAAACCTGCAATATTTCCGAACAAAGTATGGATTTATGTCTCCGAAACGGGGAGGGGGGGGGGACAATCCCCCAGCCTGACGACTGGGGGGACGTTGTCCCCCTGGGTATTGGTAGGGCAGGCGTCACACTTCCATACACAACACTAGGTAGTGTGAGTACCAGAGTTGGTATTGGTAGGGCAGGCGTCACACTTCTGTACACAACACTGTAGGTAGTGTGACAAGCCTGAACAAGTGGCGGGCAGTGCAGCCGGCTTGATGACGTCATTGGGAGGGTAAACTTAATGGCACAGGCCTGTTCACTACTCGATCAGACTTAATGGTGTAGACCTGTTTACTACTCAATCAGACTTAATGACAGGGTTAGGTTAGTTTAGGTTCGGTTAGTTTAGGTTATGGTACCTACTACCTAAACTAACCTAACCCTGCCACTAAGTCTGATGAGTAGTAAACAGGTGTACGCCATTAAAGGAAATAGTTCACCTTGGAAAAAATTTACCCAACACAATTTGATTATATTTTTTCATACAATTTCTTTTTATATTGTCAAAAATGGCTTATATTGCGCCAATTCAGGACAGAAGGCTGTAAATGTGTATTGTTTATCAAAACTATATGCATACTCTCTGAGTCAGAGTCTTGACGTCACACGAATGTAAAAATGGTTCAGTCAATCAGATTCGAAAGTAGTTGCGTAAAGATAGACTAGCATTGGAGATGTGCCAACCGGCGGCCTGCGATTCGCTTGCTAGCACCAGCTGCAAGCTGATTGGCTGATGGTATAGCCTCTGCCCGGGCTAGAACCAGTACAACATTCTTTCGCCAGCACTGCATTCCTTCACCAAAAACTCAAATATATTCGGCTGGAGTCTTTTCAGTCAAGAAAACTTGCAGATAGGGGTTTCCCAACACTGGCTATGAAACTGCTATCTCAGTTTAAAACTAATGTTGAAGGTGAACTATTTCCTTTAAGTCTGATCGAGTAGTAAACAGGCCTATGCCCTTAAGTATACCCTCCCAATGATGTCATCAAGCCGGCTGGACCGCTCACCACTTGTTCAGGCTTGTCACACTACCTACAGTGTAGTGTACAGAAGTGTGATGCCTGCCCTACCAGTACCTCCCTATCCCCCCCTACAGTGACACCCTTGCCACACACATTCACTCGCTGCACTATGGAACCTAACAGGGGGCTGTCGTCCCCGACTATCTCATAGACATAACCTAACCCTATGCCCTATGGTGTAAATACATCAGACAACTTATTTACGCTGTAGGTTTAGGTTTTGTCTACTAGATGGTCTGGGGGGGGGGGGGGGTCCTGGTAGGCGACAGCCCCCCAGTAAGTTCTGCAGGGCATCAAGCGGAGCATTCTAAACATGGGTCCCTGCGACCATAATTGCTGTAAAGGTTAGGTCAGGTTTGAATTTTGATTGTTATTACAATTGTTTCCACCACTGATAGTGAAAAATACCCTCCCAGTGACATCATCAAGCCAGCTGCACAGCCCCCATTGTTACACTACCAACAGCCTGGTGTACAAAAGTGTGATGCCTGCACAGCTAATACTCCTGATTGTGTCAGTGTCCCAGCTATGCTTGTCAGCACAGGGCCCAATCAGGTTTAACTGTGGCCCTGCCTGGCCTCCTGTGTCATGTCAAGCAGTGTGGGTTTGCCCAAGCAACATAACTTGAGCTTGTCCAGGTGTAGCCCGATATCAGGCCCCATGTCAGTGACTGGGTAGAAGCATAGTTAACTTAAAATTATAATGCAGAAGCAAAATGCAACATAGCCTACAACATAGATTTAAATGTCCATTCACAGCAACTGTGCCTTTCACCATTATTGGTGTGCTTCCTATTCCAATTCAAATTCGTTATCAGGCACGCAGGCCAAGGCAAACATACCGACACTAGTCACGTACCGGGCATTTCAGATGATTTAGTGGAGTCGGTGTTTTCCATTATTGGACTGATTAAAGTATCAATTTAAAAATCCTGCTGAGTGAAAATAAAGGTAGGTACTTGTAAAATTCCACAGAATTTTGGGCCTTTCCGCATAAATATTTGAGTACGCGTCCTCTCTCTGCAATAGTTTGGCCGAAGTTTAATGCATTATATTGATAACGCGCTTTTTGTCAGCGATGAAAAAATGACGTCATTAAACAAAGTTACAACCATTTTGTACTTGTTTAAGTCATTAAATCAAATACATTTTTACATCTAAACAAAATAATAAATATAAATCATTTTCTTACAAAAAAAAGTCATACAAATATTATAATTTGATATATGACATCAAATTGTCTTAAATCACTTTTACGATTTCGCTAAATAAAGCTTTAATGGCGCATAAGTGACGAAGTAATTTTGCGCGCCAGTTTTCTTAAAACATCGCGGGTAGGCGAGATTTGGCCAAGGCGAGTCGTGGGACAGGAACTAACAAGAACGGTAAATTGAATAACTTAACTTCGAATTCTAGAATATTATATGACCGTGGACTCCGAAAAGACAACCTGGCTCCCAATATCCTTCAGAACCGAGTGAGGGTTAATGCTTACCAGTACAAGTCAAGTGAAGTAGGTGAGGTCCTAGATAGGGATAGGACAAGGAGGCAAATGAGTATGACTGGTTCATTCATTCTATTACTCTATTATAGTATTATATGTACCGTGGGTTCATTGAACTCCTTGCATCAACATGTGTACTGCCTATGTATGATCCAAATTCCAAAATGAAGTATGGTAAATGAATGCTATGGACATGGCAATGTAATGCCAGCCTTCATGCTTTTTGCATTATTTAGTTGTCAGTATTGTCTGCATTGCCAATAGCATGAAATGTCTCATGTTTTGATGTGTCCATTATTATGATTGTTTACTCTATATACCAGAACATTGACATGTCAATGAGTAGTATGATTGACATAACTAGTGACAATTGATGTTCAATTTGGGACCAAAACCACAAGTTGCAAGTACTACTTAAACCTCAACTTTAACTCTGGCTACCATGTCTTCTCTGGTTTGTTTAACTTGGTGCCTGGTGGTAGGCTACCACAGCCATGCCATTTATCTCCTTGGGACATTATATCTCTCAATAGTTACATTTAATTTAATAATGTTTTGTTATTGTTTCACCATATCTGGACTTTTGTTGTATGAAGTCTCATTACACTTTACCTAGCATTAATTCACTACCTCTGACTATGCATTATGACCACTCAAGTCAAATATTTATGTGGCCAGGCTGCACCAAATTGCATTATAAGGTTACAACAGTATACAAAGGTTCAAAGGCAAACTTGCAGGGACATTACTAAAATATGCACTCCAAATGTATACTCATATGTTTCTCTATTTTCAGGGCATTTCATATGAAATTCATCCACCATGTCATCACTTGGAGAGCAAATAAAAGCTTCCTCTAAGAATGAAGAGGAGCTAAGAGCACTTATGTCAAAAGCCTCTGCAGGTGATCTTAAGAGTGCTGTTCTCAGCATCTCCAAAGCATCTGATGCCAGCTCAGTGCTTAATTCTGCTCTGTCTTCCCTCAACCCAGACTCCCTCCAAACTAGAAAGCTTGACCTGGTCCGTGCCTGTGTGGATGCCCTGAAGAGTGACAGTATCGACGCCCAGTGCTCGCGGGATGTGACCGGCATGCTGCTGCTGCAGCTGGCATCCCTGCCGTCCTCCAGTGTGGGTCGACTGACCCGCGAGTTCGTCACCGCCATCACACGCTGTGAACCGCTCACTGGCCGCTGGGTGGAGCTCTTCCCCAAGCTGCTCACCATGCTGTCTGAGTTCCCGGAGCTGGAGTACGACGGCGCCACTCTGCCGGGCCGCGAGGCGCGCGCCGGGGTTCTCTCCGCCATCTGGCGGGCGGAACTGACAGCGCCGACCGCCACCCGGCTGGTGGAGGTGCTCCGGGACCAGCGTCTGGCGGCGGAGGAGCTGGACGCCCTTCTGGAGGCGGTGCGCGGTCTGCTGCGCCGGCTGGAGTCGCAGGATATACCGCCGCTCGTCTACCAACTGGTGCGAATCTGCTCTGGTCCGGCCGGCGCCAAGCTGCTGCATCTGCTGCTGGATCACTTCGCTAAGCAGGAGGACCGACTGCGGGCGGCGGGCGGAGGTGGGGACGATGCCCGCGCCGCTGCCAGTCTCCGCCAGGCCGAGGGCACGGTTATCTACCACGTCACACACGCGCCCTGCCTGGAGCAGGGGCTGGTGCGGGAGTTCGCGCGCCACGTACGTGCTTCGGTACAATGCCCGGCACGTCTGCTGACGCCTTTTAACCTGGCGCTCGCCCTAGCGCTGGCTGCTGGGGAGAGCCACGCGCAGGCGGTGCTGGACGCGCTCGTGTCCGCGCTGGGCCGCGCCGCGCGCGAGACGACCCTGCGCGAGGAGAGCCGCTGGCTGGGCGAAGCGGCGGCGCCGCCGGTGGACGCCGAGCGGCTGCTGCTGGAGGCGGCTGCGCTCTGCGCCGGGGGCTGGGCTCCGGCCGGCGACGGTCTGCTCCGACTGGCGTTTGCGCTGCTGTCGGCCGGATCAAAGCCTCTGGCGCGGCTCGGAGCGCGTGCGCTGACTGCCCTGGTCGGGCGCCGACCGGAGCTGGCCCAGGATGCCGTTGCGCGGCTGGTTTCCGCCCTGGCTGGCGGGGCTAACGTGGAGGCGCACGCTGACGCGCTGGGACACCTGGTGGCTGGCTGTCCACTGACTGTGGCGGAGAGCCGAGCCTGTCTGACCGACCTGCTCGCTCACCTGGGTCTGCTGCCGGTGCCGACGGCACGTCGGCTGCTGGCCGCGCTGCTGCCCGTGATGAAGATTTGCGCGCCGCTCAAGGACCAGCTGGTGCTGACGCTGCGCAAACTGCTGGTCGGGAAGCGGTGCGAGGCGCGCCAGACTGCCGTCTGCGGCCTGCTGCTGTGTCTGCGACACTTCCGCGTGGTCAGCAGTCTGCCGTTCAGCCAGGCGTCGCAGAACTTCAGCTGCGCGATGTCGCAGGTGGCGGCCGACCTGGGTCCGGCGTTCCCCACCTCCGCCAACGAGGCGCTCTGTCTGGAGCTGCTGGGGGTGCTGCGCCGCTGCCTGACGCAGCAGGCGCCCGTCCGCGCTACGCTCTACGCGGGGCTGCACGAAGTCATCAGTCGTAACCCCGAGCTGGCCGACACGATCATATCGATGCTGATGCAGCAGCTGAAGCTGTACACAGACGACAGCGCACGTTTGCCTCCGCTGAAGCTTGCTGCCTGTGTTGAAGTCGGAGAGGAAGCGACTCTGCTGGAGCCGCTGCCGCAGTTGCTGGCAGCCCTGGCCGCCTGTTCACGACGCGTCCTGGCTGGAGCGGACAGCGAGGAGACGGAAGACGAGGGTCCCGAGGTAGCCGCCGCTCGCGAGGCAGAGCGCGTGCTGGACGACACCGCTAAGCGCATGATGAACGTTGAGATAGGTGACTACGACGTGGGGAAGGAGTCTGAGGTGGGCGGCTCGTCGGCGGAGGGTCGCAGGAACGCGCTGCTGCTGGTGCTGCTGCAGGGCGTGTACGAGGCGCTGCTGGATCACCGCTGCCAGACCGAGTTCGAGGGCGACGCGCCCGCCGCCACGGTGCTTGTCTGTCTTCACGAGAAGCTTGACGCCGTCGCCGAGCTGCGCCGCTCGAAGGCGTCTGCCAAGGGCAAGAAGAAGGACTCGGCGGGCGCGAAGCCGGCGCCAGGGAAGCCTCGGCCGCGTGATGCTGCCCTGGACCCACTCTGTCTCAGTCTTCGCTCCGTGACGCGTTTGCTCTCGGCGCTGACCGCAGACGCCAACCCTGCGCACCAGGTGGCGCTGGAGCGGCTGCGCGCCGAACCGAAACTGGTGCAACACGCGGCGGACGCGGTTCGCCAGCTGAGCGGCCAGCTGCGCGCAGACGGCGAGTGCGCAGGCGCAGAGGGAGCCAATCAGCGGCATCTGGTGGAGCTGGCGTGCCGGCTGGCTCCTGCTCTGTTGAAGCTGGCTGGAGCGGAGGAAGAAGAGGACCTGGCGCCGACCTGTCTGGAGGCGCTCGCGGATCTTCTCGAGGCGTTCCGACAGCACTTCCCGGAGCGGTTTCCGACGCTGCTGGAGGAGACGGCTGAGGGAGGGGCAGGAGGTCTGCTCTCCCGCTGTCGTCTCCTGCTGACCGCTGGCTGCGCGTCGCGCGCCATGCCGCCGCTGCTGCGCCTCCTGCTGCTGGCCGCCGGTGAGGCGTCCTCGGACGAGCAGACCTCCCTGCTGAGCTGGAGTCAGCAGCAGCTGCGCCAGCCGCCGGCCGAGGACACGGCCCTCTGCCGCCAGCTGGTGGAGCTAGGCCTGACGCTGGCCGACCGTTTCTCTCCGCACTCCGGCGCCGCCCGCCAGGTGGCGCGCGCTGTCCACGAGCGACTCGGTGATCTAGACGAGGAAGTTACCCTCACCGCAGCCGACCCGGCCCTCGGAGCCGTCACAGAGCGCGGCGCGGCCGGCTGCCTGCTGATCCTCTGCGGCCGACTGAGCAGCTGGCTGGACGCGGTCGACTGGCAGCTGGCCGGCTGCCGCGCGGCGGCTGGGGTGACCCTGGACGAGCAGCAGGCGAAGCAGGAGGCGGCTGTCTGTGGACGCCTGCTGGCGCTGGTGGCGGTGCTGGATGAGCTGGCGCAGACTTCGGCTCCGCTCGGTCCCGATACTGACGCCGTGCTGAAGCTGCTGGGAAGGACGTACGTCAGTCTGGCGGCGCTGGTCAAGTATTACGCGGCGCGCAGTCGACTCGGCAAGCTGAGTAAAGCCACCATGTGCGGAAAGTGAGTACTGAGGGAGAGATGGACTGCTGACTGGTTTATTGGGACTGGTTGGTTTCTGGTGTGTGTGTGTGTGGGAGGGGGGGGGGGGGGGGGGGGGGCGACATTTCAGACGTGTTAATAGTTTGGTCGCATTTTCCATGCAATAACATCTTCACCTGCTGTTAACTAGACCAGGTCTACTCGTATGTGCTGTTTGCCAAAACTTGCAACTAGTCTGTTTGAAACAACCAATCGAAAGTTGTATCTTTATCTGGTTAATATAACGCCCGCCCTGTCCCCGCAGGTTCGAGCGCATGCTGGAGGCTTGTGGCCGCTCGCTCACACCTCACGTATACATCTTCATTACATTCACCGAGTCACAGCAGCGGCTGCAGCGGCCGGGCAAGGCGGACCCGGCCGGCAAGCGGGCCCGCGTTCTGCGCCAGACGCGACTCATCCCTGTGCTGATCTGCAACATCGAACAGTTCGAGAAACACCTGCTCGCCCTAGCCAAACGCACCAAGCTAGACCTGCACGCGGATGTGAAGATGAGCACCTCACGTGACTTCCGGATCATCCAGGCGACCCTGCGGACGGCGCTGGATAGAGCGGGGAGCTCGTCGGAGGAGGTCGAGGAGGGGGCGGAGAACCGGGCCACACGCCAGGAGGGCGCTGAGCGGGAGGCGAGGAGCCAGCCGGCGCCGTCGCAACTGTCGGAGGGGGTGGTGCGGTTGACGAAGCCGTCGAAGAAGCCGGCACAGAAGCTGTCGAAGAAGCCGTCGAAGCTGTCACGGTCGCAGAAGGTCTCGAAGCCGGCGGCCAAGCGGGCCAAGGTGGAGAAATGACCGGATTGGGGAAGAAGACGTTATTGTGTGGTTCGAGTCGCTCTTTGATATGCCAGGGTGGCGTCGAGCGGCCAGTCAGCCGTCCCGTCGTGCTGATTCTTTAGCGTTGTTTGTGTTAAGAAGATATGCCTGAAGTGTGTTATGTGTATCTTATGAGATTCAGCCTATGTGATGCCTAGACTGTAATATACTTATATTCTCACATTGTGTTTGTGTTATAACATGCATACATTACATACATTATGTCAAGCAGAGGTCGGCACTGGGCGGGCGACATGCTTCGTTCTTTTGCGCACACAGCCCACCATCGTTACGAGCTGTGCATGGCTCGCAGACATTGACGCAAGCAAGCCTGTAGCCAGGCTGCATTCCCAGACGGTGCACTACCTTTAGCATTGATTTACCAACCAAAAGTGTCAGCATGTATACAATATTGTATCTGAAGATTAGTGTCCTGATGAGTGTGCTGCTAAGTGGATTGTACTCTGGAAGATTCAAAAGCGCTTGTGTTCAATTGTTTGTATTCGACTGCGAAAGTCCCTTACCGTAACTACTGGAGGTGCACCGACTGATGCCAGAGGGTGCACGGGCACCCAGTGCACCTGCCTGGCTACGAGCTTGCATTGACGACTTGACGTCTTGAACGTTGATAGGACAATGGATCACAGTTGATCAGGCACGTAGCCAGGATTTCGTCCAGGGGGGGGGGGGGGGGGGGCGCATCGAAAGGGCCCCTTCCCGAGCGTTGGAAGGGCCCCTTCCCAAGCGTTGAAAGCCCCCCCCCCCCAAAAAAAAAAACGCATGAAAAGGCACGTTACAAGGCTGGAAAATGCAGTATGGCAGGTATGGCATGGGCTATACCAACGTTTAGGAGCTGGAGTTAGCAAACTGCCACATCAACTTTGGAACCAGCGACACAAATTTGGAATCAGCTATACCAACTTGGAATATTTTTTAAGCTCAAGACCTGGAACTCTTAAAAAAATTGCGCCGCGGAGCGGCGCGAAAATTTTGAGTATTATGCCCTGGGTTGCTTTCTCATCAATGCGTCGCATTACGTATGGTGCGGACCTCTAAAATTGCTATATTGTGCGTTTAAAAGTGCGGGGAAAAGGTGCTAAAATGAACTATTTTGCCAAATAATATAGGAAAGTAGCAACATAACACATAAATGCGCCGAGAAACTGACCGATTTTTTCCTAACCCGCATATAATTGAATTTGTAGTTAAATTGCGCCGCGGAGCGGCGCGAAAATTTTGAGTTTGATTCCCTGTACAAATGTATTCTTACTGTTGAAAGGCCCAAGGTCCCTTCAGATCATCTAGGGGCCCCTCTGACCTTTTCTACGCCCTTCCGACCTGTTCAGGGACTCATCTGGGATCCGCGAAGCGAAAAGACATGATGTGGAGTGGGTGATATATATATATATATATATATATATATATATATATATATATATATATATATATATATATATATATATATATATATATATAATACAAAGAGGGCTTACTCTACAGGAAAAAATCAAATCGGATCTTTCTGGTATATTGTAGCACCCCGACGAAGGGTGTTACAATATACGCGAAAGCTCCGCTTTTAATATTTGTATTGTGGAGTAAGTCCTTTTTGTATTTAATCTTCATCTGTACTCTCTACGTGCTTTGACCCTTCCGGTCTCACCAGAAACTCCTCTGACCTTCCAAGAAGCCCCTCTGGAGCGCAATCCGTGTGTCAAGGGTCCCATTCGCCCTGTTCAGAGGTCCTTCCGACCTGACCAGGGACTGCACTGGCTGCTTTGTCGCCCTGCCGACATGCTCAGGGGCAGGGGCGGCGGATTGCGGGGCGCAGGGTACCCAAAATCCCCCTCAAATGAAAATCCTGGGGAGGGGAAGGGTCATGTTGCCCCAGATTGAGCAGGCTAAAATTGGGGGGGGGGGGGGGCAAAACTACCCTTTGCCCCCAGGATTTTCGACTGGGGGGAATTTTGGGTACCCTGCCCCCGCAATCCGCCGCCCCTGCTCAGAGGCCCCTCCAGTCTGGCTAGGAACTCATCCGGCATGTTCAAGGGGCCTTCCGACCGGCCCAGGGACCCTTTCGGTCTAGCCAGGGGCCCCTCTGACTTGCCCAGGAGCCCCTCCGATCGGCCCAGCGACTCTTCTGGTCGGCCTGCGCTGGCTGCTTTGTCGCTCTTGCCGACATGCTCAAGGGGCCCTCCGACCTGCCCTGGAGCCCCTCCGTGCTGGCCAGGGGCCACTTCGGCATGTTCAGGGGCCCTTCTTACCCGCCCAGGGGTCCTTTCGGTCTGATCAGGGGCCCCTCCGAACTGCGCAGGGGCCCTTTTAACTTTCCAGGGGCCCTCATGTCTCTCCAGGGGCCCTTTATCCTTATAAGGGGCCCTTCCGACCTAGCAAGGGACTGCGCTAGCTGCTTTGTCGCCTTGTGACATGCTCCGAGGGCCCTCCTACCTGCCCTGGGACCCTCCGTGCTGGCTAGGGGCTCATTCGGCATGTTCAGGGGCCCTTCTGACCCACCTAGGGGCCCTTTCGGTCTGGTCAGGACCCCTCTGACCTGCACAGGGTCCCTCTTAACTTCCCAGGGGCTCTCTGGTCTGTCCAGGGGCCCTCCAACCTGCTCAGGGGCCCTTATGACCTGGCAAAGGACTGCTCTGGCCGCTTTGTCGCCCTGTCGACATGCTCAGGGGCCTCTCAACCTGCCCAGGGGCCCCTCTGTGCTGGCTAGGGGCCCATTCGACGTGTTCAGGGGGCCCATTCGACGTGCTCAGGGGCCCTCTGACCCGCTCAGGGGCCCTTTCGGTCTTGCCAGGGGCCCTCTGACATGCACAGGGCTCTTTTGAACGTCCAAGGGGCCCTCTGGTCTTTCAGAGAGGGCCCTGGTGACCCTAAAGGGCCTCTGAAGTCCTCTAAACTCTCTAAAGACCACGCTTCATGTAGTAAAGAGCCTATGATACCGCGCTTCGCGCGGTCTCGTCGGCCCTTTTGTCTCGTCGGCCCTTTTCGGCGCACTGCGCGCGCCGAAAAGGGCCCTCGCGCGCAAAAAAGGGCCCTCCTGTGGCCTCTAGGGGGGGGGGGGGGGGGGGCGGCCGCCCCCGCCGCCCTCCCCTTGGCTACGTGCCTGCAGTTGATTCAATACACTACTTTTTAAATACGTAGTACTTACTGTTGACGTGCAGGTACCCGAAATCAGGGAACCTCACCGGACCCCTGGCAGACGCGATATTTGGTGAACTCTGCTTGTCGGGTTGACGTGGATAGGCGGATCTGAGAACGGAAGCAAAAATACGCTGTAAATAGAATATACAATGAGACATGCATTGTCACGACAGTACTAAAACATCAGGTTAGCATGCAGGTTACTGATGACATCGGTAACTACATGTCCTGGTATAGTCTCGTTATTACTGCACTGCACCGTCTGTGACACTCAGACATGTGCTTAATCCCAGTGGAATCGAATCCGATTCCGGAATCGATTCCGTTTGTACTGGAATCGGAATCCGATTCGATTCGATTGTCATCTGGGTGGAATCGGAATCGGGAGTCAATATTTTTTAAAAGAAAATGATGGAATCGGAATCATAGGCGTACCCAAGGGGGGGGGGGGGAATCGAGCAATTGCCCCCTCCTGAAGGTCCGTATACGTGGTCCCTTGGCTGTATTTGCCCCTTTGGAAATAGGGCCCGAAGGACCCTATCTCGAAAAATAAATATTTTGTATTAAAAAAGATCTTGAAAATATGCCCCTCTAAAAATGTAGTGGGCCAAATGCGGGGAGTTTTTTTATTTGGTGGGGGTACCTTATGCCCACCTGATCAAAAATTGCCCCCTCCTGGAGTGAATCCTGGGTACGCCACTGATCGGAATCAGAATCAATGGCAATTTCAAGTGATTCCGTGTTATTTTCGTAAAAATCGATCTGCCCATGAATTTAAAGGAAATAGTTCACCTTCAACATGGGTTTTGAACTGAAATAGCAGTTTTGTAGCCCGTGTTGAGAAATCCTTATCTGGAACTTTTCTTGGCTGAAAAGACTCTCCAGCCGAAGATATTTGACTTTTTGGCGAAGGAATACGGCGCATATATGATGTACCGTACCGTCTGAAAGTGCCAGCACTGCCATGGAGAATGTGCAGACCAATAACGCACACCATACAATTAATAATTTACGACCTTCTGTCCTGAATTGGCGCGATGTAGGACCATTTTCAAAAAGAAAAAAAGAAACTGTATTAAAAAATATAATAAAATCGTGTTCTGAAAAATTTCCGAAGGTGAACTATTTCCTTTACGCTTCCCTGAAGGCAATTTGTTTCTTTGAGCATGCAATCATAAAGCATTAACCCTCGCCCTACGGGAGCTTTTTCACCTTCGCCCTACGGGGTGGGGGGGGGGGGGGGGGGGGCTGGGGGGCTGACAGGCCCCCTGTTAACTTCCAAACCAAGCAACTTAGAGCAATGCAGTAAGAACCAGCATGTTGCCTGTCATGAGAGGAATCTAACAGTATGCGATTTTTAGGTTTCAGGTCAACGGGTGACCTTCCAGGTCAAATGAATGACCTCGGATTTACCACGTCCAGAACAGCGATTTTGCTCTTCAGAAAACCTCAAAATTAGATATTGATAAATGTAAATAAAAAGGCATGTTTCTAGACCAGTTTTGGCTCAGAAATACAGAAAAGATAATTATTTGTTCGTATCTTGTCAAAAAAGTCAAAAAAGTTATTCTAAAAATGACGTCATCAGTTTCTTACACTTAGGGAGCCATCACTCAGTCAAAAATGAAGATATTGCTTTGAAATTTGGTATGGGTATTTTCCATACTCAGTTCTCTCACATATATTCCGGTTTTCTAAAATCTTTGAAAATTTTGATTTTGTGGTGATTCTTTTTAAAAAAGAAGTGTTTTTTTTTACATTTTAGGGGTCAAAAAACCCCAAAAATTGAAAATCCGAGATTGCCATTTTAAAGAAAATGCTATGTTGTATCTTCGGTGGATTGCGTTTGCAATTTGCTTTAAAATTATGTTTTCTACGATTTTTCACATTTTTATCATTTTTACCAACATGACGTCATCAAAACATGATTATCTCCCAAACTACTTAACCAATTTCAATAAAAAATACGGCGTGCGTATAATTGTTGTAAACTCAGCTAACGAAACTTTCAGCCAGATGCACCGCATGTGTAAAAAGTTATTCAAGAAAAACCTCAAGGGGGGGGGGGGGGGGGGGGGGGGGGGCTGTAGGGCGAGGGTTAAGCTAGGCGATTATTTTTTGCCGAGTCAATAAACATGATCAGTAATTCCACTTAGTTAGGTGGAAACTGGAGACATACAACGATCTTCGCTTATGACAATTGTATGTGTTTTGTACGGTAGCGTACACAGGATTCGCTCCAGGAGGCCCGGTGAGGAGGGGACAATTTTTGCTCAGGGGGGCATAAAGTACCCCCACCAAAAAAAAACTCACCGGATTTGGCCCACTATATTTTTAAAAGGGCATATTTTCACAATTTCCCTCTAAACAAAATATGAAAAAATAATTTTTTTTTCGACAAAAGGGGCACGTACAGGGGGGGGGGGCAATTGCCCCGTTTAACCCCCCTCCTTGTGTACGCCTATGGTTGTGTACCATACATTCCATAATATTCTCATATCTTTGAAGACTGTGATTAATTCCTTGTGTATCATATTGGAAAATAGCCGCTTGCAATATGTCCAATTGTCCATGCATCATGGTATGTCTACATATCATATTGTTTTGAACTTTCGTTAGACTTTGACGTTTCTGAACCAGGGGCGCAGCCAGAGGGGGGGGGGAGGGGGAGCTATGGGGGGGGGGGGGGCTAAAGCCCCCTCCCCCGTCGCAGCTCAGAGGGGCCCATCTCGGGTCTGAAAGGGGCCCATCGTGGACTCAGAAGGGGCCCATTTCAGGCCTGATAAAACCCAATTTAGCCTCAGAAAGCGAGCATCTCAGGTCCAGAAAAGGCCCATCTCAGCTCTCAGGCCCGGGAAGGGCCCATCCTAAGTCCGGAGAGGGCCCATCTTGGGCTCAGAAAGGGTTCATCTCATGTCTGGAAAGACGGGTCCTTTCTGAATTCACGATGTACCCTTTCAAAAACGGAGACCGGCCCATTCTGAGCCTAAGATGGGCCCTTTCCAGGCCTGAGATGGGCCCTTTCTGAGTTCACGATGGCCCTTTTAAAACCTGGGATGGGCCAATTCTGAGCCTAAGATAGGCCCATTCTGAGCCTAAGATGAGCCCATTCAGAGCCTAAAATCGGTTCTTTCCAGACTTTAGATGGCCCTTTCTGAGCCTAAGATGGGCCCTTTCCAGACCTGAGATGGGCCCTTCCAGACCTGAGATGGGCCTTTTCTGAGTTCACGATGGGCCCTTTCAAAATCTGAGATGGGCCCATTCTGAGCCTAAGATGGGACCATTCAGAGCCTAAAATGACCCCTTCCAGACATGAGATGGACCCTTTCTGAGCCAGCTCATTTTTTCTGCCCCAGCTAATTTTTATTGTATTTATTTATATTTTGTCAATGCCCCGTCCCCCGTATACACTGCTGACGCCTGACGCCGGATGGTTAATGTAACCCACTACGCCCGGGGCCCGGGGGCAGGAGGCATTTCCCCTCCAATTTGAGAAAAAGGGGCCTTTGTCCCCTCCCCCCGGAGATGCCAGATGGGCAGCTTTCTGAGGCATCATGGGCATCCGAGCCGATGATGGTCCTTTTCTGGTCTAAAGATGGGTCCTTTCCAGACCTGTGATTGACCTTTTCTAGACCTGAGATGGGTCCTTTTCGGGCCTAAATTAGACTATTCCCAGACTCAAGACAGGAGGGGGGGGGGGGGGGGGGGGGGGCTTTCTACGACTTTGATGGGCCCTTTCCAGATCTGAGATGGGCCTTTCTGGTCTGCATGTGTGAGCCATCATTGCTCATGCCATGTCTAAGTTCAAGGGTAAGATGAGCCCTAACCAGTCCGAGGGCCTCTCTGGGCCGAATTTACCGAAACGGTCCTTCTCCAGCTCAAAGATGGGCCCTTCCCAGTCCTCTCCAGACCTTTTTCTTTCTTTCAGGGCCAAATTATACGGGCCTTCTCTGGACCTGAGATGGGCCCTTCCTTACCTGGCCTAAGAGCAGACATGGGTCTTTTCCGGAACTGAGATGCTCACTTTCAAAGCCTAAAATGGACCCTCCCCAGACCTGAGACGGGAACTTTCTGAGTTTACGATGGGCCCTTTCAAAACCTGAGATGGGCCCATTCTGAGCCTAAGATGGGCCATTTCCAGGCCTGAGATGGGCCCTTTCTGAGTTCACGATGGACCCTTTTAAAACCTGAGATGGGCCAATTCGGAGCCTAAGATGGGCCCATTCTGAGTCTAAGATGAGCCCATTCAGAGCCTAAAATCGGCTCTTTCCAGACTTTAGATGGGCCCTTTCTGAGCCTAAGATGGGCCTTTCCAAACCTGAGATGGGCCTTTTCTGAGTTCACGATGGGCCCTTTCAAAATCTGAGATGGGCCCATTCTGAGCCTAAGATGGGACCATTCAGAGCCTAAGATGGCCCTTTCCAGACATCCAAATCAGCCTTGGTCGAATGAATCCTGGATCCGCTTTTGTCATGATTCGTGATCCCCTATTTTTTCAGATTTGCGTGAGGGGTTTTGGTAATTGGTGGTATCCAGTGGTGGCGGAGGCGAGGGAGGGCAGGAGGGACAAGTTGCCCCCCCCAACTCCAGCCGAATTAAACAACCCTTTGGCGTTGAACCCTTTGAACCCTTTGGCGTTGCATACAAATAATATACTTCCAATCAACCAAATCGACCAAATCAACTTTGCCCCCCCTAACTATATGAAGAGCTTCCGCCGCCCTGATGTTGTCACCCCCCGGTCTACCCCTTCTCTTGCTAGACCCCACGGCATCACTAGCGGATCCAGGGGAGGGGAGGGGCGACAAAGCGGCAATGGCGTCGCCACTGCCCACAGACCAAATACAATTACTAGGGACAAATCCAAGTACACAGGTACTTTAACATGGGACCATATTAGGGATCAGACTGGTTATTGATTCAACTTTTTTTGGAACGATTCAATCATGATTCATTTTGGAATCTGAATGATTCAATCACCGTTCGATTCACGGACAAAGTTTTGAGAATTGATTCTTTCCGATTCAAAGAATCAAAACAAATATTTTAATCGATTCACATTTGATTCAACACTTAAATATATGTGATTAATTTATTTCAAATCAATAGCAGTGGAAACATACATATATATGATCACTAAAACATTGTAACAGCAATCATATTTCAGTATAAATGAATGTAGCCACTGGGATTGCATATATTTTCACAATTTACCAGTGTACTTGAATCGTTAAGAATCGTTAAATCTTTTGATTCAATCAGCTTTGATTTGATGCGGTTTTTGATTCAATCACGATTCATGAATCAAAAGATCTGGTGGTGAATCAATAATCTTTTGATTCAAGGAATTTTGATTGATCGATTCCAATCGATTCAATCAGTGTCGAATCAATAACCAGTCTGTTAGGGATGGATGCAAATTACAAATTTGGTAAATTACAAAAAAAACTAATAATAATAAATACAAATTAAATAAAATTACTATTTTTTTAGTGAAAATCCTGGCTGCGCCCCTGCTGTTCTGAACTGTCACGATTTTGCACAGTTTTTTTTCTCTCAACAAATTCATGAAATGATTTGAAGTTTTATAGCAAAATAGCCATAGTAAATATACCTGTATAACATATTTAATATTACTATTCGTGTCATTCATGTCATTTGTACAAAATATAGATATGATCGGAAATTGTTGATGCAGAGTGGAATCAATGGAATTGGATTCGGAATCAAGCTTTTTAGGTGCCCTGGAATCGGATTCGGAATAGATTCCACTAGTAAGATATCTATTGGAATCGGAATCAGATCCATCTGGCTTGGCAATTGGCATGGAATCGGAATCGATTCTGCTGAAGCTGAATCAAACACAAGTCTGGACTGACATTACGGCAATGTGTCTTCCATTCGGCTCACGTCGGATGCCAAGTTGAAACCGGACCTATGCATTACAATTGCAGAATCACTGCTTGTATGCTGCGGCGATAATCCCTCTTATGTGCATAGGAATTAGGACTTGGCTTCAAGTTTAAACAATTCCCTCCAGAGTCCAGGGCTTGTGTAACAAGCATTAGCAGTATGCACCCGTAAATATACTCGAGCTTGCCCTATCGATGGATAGATGGCAGAACTATAAACGCCTGAACTGATACTATCCCGCACTACACCCATGAGTGGTTACTGATACTGCTATGTAGTAAAGGAATCTAGATTGTGCCGCTTGACATATGTGTAAGGCGGGATAGCATCATAGCAGGCTTTAATAGTGCTGCTATCTATTGAGCGATAGGGAAAGCTAGTGTAACGTAAATTTCATAAGCATGAGAGCGACCGTGACTGAAAAATGAAAGCAGTGCTATCAGCGCATGAAACATGGACGCAGTGCTACAAATTAAAGCTGCACATACAACAACAATGAGTTCGGACGCTATGAGTAGGTTTAATGAGAACTGCTGGGTCAGATGTCTACCTATCTACACAGTAGGTACCAGCGGCGGCGGATAAGGAGGGGGGGGGGGAGCTGTCCCCCACTCAAGAAGTTGGGAAGGAGGGGGGGGGGGGGGGGGGCATATGATTTCCCCCCCCCCATAAATTTGTAAGAGGGGCCCTCCAAGAAGTTGGTTCGATTTTTGTATTGTTGATCGAAACAATGACCGAGGGCCCCGATGTGCCCCCAGCCAGCCTGGGGAGCCTTCTAAGGCCAACAGAAGGCCCTCAGTCGGCCTGAGGTGACCCTCAGTAGGCCTGAGAGGGACCCTCGGTAGGCCTGAGAGGCGCTCTCAGAAGGCCTGAGACGAAAAAATGAAGCAGTGCTATCTTAATGGCTACGAGCGAATCTTAGGCCGTCTCGATCGGACTTAATGGCTACGAGCGAATCTTAGGCCGTCTCGATCGGACTTAATGGCTACGAGCGAATCTTAGGCCGTCTCGATCGGACTAAATGGCTACGAGCGAATTCAGCATGGGCCTGCCCCACGTTTCTTTGCGACCATTTAGGGGCCCTGCAAATATAGCGGCCTAAATCCGAGGAGATACCATTTGGCGTTTTTTTTTTTTTGGGGGGGGGGGGGGGGGGGGGGGCTTTGGCCGTGAGAGGGGGCCCTTTGGCCGTGAGAGGGGGCCGTTTGGCCGAGGGGCCCCCTGGGTTTCTTTGCCCCCCATCCGAAAATACGATTCGCCGCCACTGGTAGGTACCTATAACGGTGCGCAGTGTGCTGATGTAAAATGCCTCAGCTCGACATTTATCGTTTTGGTCAAGGGAAGCCAATTTACTGACATTTAACTATCTTACATAAGCTCCCGATGATTCTTCTCATCACAATCAGCAACATTTTGTGATACCTATTGAATAAGCATATCTTATAATAATACCTACCTTCTTCATGAAGGACAGCGGCCCTGAGAGCGAGAGTAGTCTCATTACATTGATATGCAAATGAGCTTGATTTAAAAGGGCGGATTTATTTAGAAAAAATATTCGCCAAGATTTTGCCTATTTCGGGAGTGTCGTATCTTGTCAACACCAGACTGGTTATTGATTCAACTTTTTGGAATGATTAAATCATGATTCATTTTGTAATCAGAATGATTCAATCACCGTTCGATTCACGTATACAATTTTGAGAATGGATTCTTTCCGATTCAAAGAATCAAAACAAATATTTTAATTGATTCACGTTTGATTCAACATTTAAATATATGTGATGAATTTATGTAAAATGAATACAAATGGAAACATACATATATATGATCATTAAAACATTGTTACAGCAATACCATTTCAGTATAAATGAATGTATCCACTGGAACTGCATGTATTTGCACAATTTACCAGTGTATTTAAATCGTTAAATCTTTTGATTCAATCAGCCTTGATTTGATGCGGGTTTTGATTCAATCATGATTCATGAATCAAAAGATCTGGTTGTGAATCAATTCTTTTTTATTCAAGGAATTTTGATTTAACGATTCCAATCGATTCAATCCGTGTCGAATCAATAACCAGTCGGGTAAACACACTCTCCGTCGTTAATGAAGAGCAGCATTATTCCAATTTTTTCCAGCCAACACCACTGTAAAATACTACTAAGCCTTCATTTCTGTATTCCTGGCCAACACATTCTGAAACGACAGTAGATGCACTGTTAGGACATTACATCCCTCCACCGCCCCATCTGGTGCCCAAGTGCGTTGCCGCTGATGAGGCTAACAGGTACTTAAACGCTTGCTTCAATTCGGTTCGCGCGCGAACTTTCGCGCGCGAACTTCAGAACGCGCGCGAACGCGAAGTTCGCGCGCGGGTCCAAACAAACATAAACAAACAAACAAACAAAACATGGTCATTCCGCTTTCACTCGCCGTTTACATAGTTCACGCTATTGCGCACCCGGGTCACTCACTGATTCGCCTGCGTGCCTGCTTAGAGCTCGTAACCGCGCAGGTACGCGGGCGGCCGCTTCGCGCGAACGGACCGCCGTGGGTTCGGGACGTCTGGACGCAGCGGCCTGTCGCCCGCCGCCACGGCAGCCGCATCAGCACCGCAAGTCCGCCGCGCGGCGCCCGCACAGAGGGGGTCAGGCGCCGCGTCAGTGCCGCCAGTCTGGGGCGCTGTGTCCGCGCCGAGAGAGTCAGCGACATCGTTCGACATCTGGTGTTCTGGTTGGTCTGGGCAAGCCGACCAGGCCTCGTCATCCGGCGTCTGCCTCGTCGGGTACCGCTGCCGTCCGTAGTGGTTGGCGGCTCTTGAGTCGAGCTTGACCTTCTTGAGTCTTTGTGCGTCCCTGGTGATGTTCTTGCCATCCCTTGACGCTGTTATTTGTGTTCCCACCACCTGCGTGACACAGTAGGGGAACGGGTCGTACCAGGGTCGCTGCTTGGTCGCCGTTTGTTGCAGCAGGACGGTGTCTCCGACCGTGATGGCGTGTGCCCGAACGTTCGTTTTCTTGTCCTTGTAGCGCTTCTGGGTGGCCTTCGAAGCGTTGTGTTTCTCCTCCAGGTCCTGACTGCCATGTGTTGGCCAGGCTAGGTTCGGCAGTCTTGTTTTGAATGGCCGGTTGAAGAGCGCCTCTGCTGGCGCCCGCCCTGTGCTGCTGTGCGGCGTGGCCCTGTACTGCCTGAGCAGTTTGTACATTTCTTGCTTGGGGTTCTTGCCCTCGACGATCGACGTATGCCAGGATTTTTTTCAGGATCTTCATGAAGTTTTCGGCTAGTCCGTTGGCCTCGGGGTTCTCCGCGCTTACTTTTTTGTGCTGACACCCGGCCCAGCGCATGTACGTTGTGAACGCATGACCGTTGAAGGGTGGACCGCCGTCCGTCTTGGCTGAGTCTGGAAAGCCGTGTGTTGAGAACACCTTGTCCAGGATGGGTATCACTGTGTCCCCGCTGGTGCTCTGAGTCGGCTCCACCACCGGGTAGCGTGAGTATTCGTCTATCACGACGAGTAGGTAGTCTCCACTCGGAAGTGGGCCCCAGAAGTCCATGTCTACGTGCTGCCACGCCCGCTCCGGGAGCGGCGTTGGTCGAAGGGGGTCCCGCGTGACCGTGCGGGTGGACGCCTGGCAGCCTCGACAGCCCGAGACCCTCTGTTCGATCATCTTGTCCATCTGTTTGCTGTTCAAACTTTTGCGCGCAGCAGCCTCTTGCACTTGACGATGCCTTGATGGCCTTCATGGGCCAGGTCCACCAACAGACGTCGGAGGCTTCCTAGTCCTGGCTGTACCTCGACGTCCGGGATGTACAACCGGTCCTGTCGCAGGATCACCCCTTGGGTGTGCAGGAGCTCTGTGAAGACGTCTCGGAACGGTCTCAATCCCTCCTCCTTGCTGAGTTGTCCGCGCTCCATGCATCTGATCAGTTTTTGGCTGACTCTGTCTTCTCTTGTAGCTCGTTGGATCGTTGCCAGGTCCACTGCGTCTGGCAGGTCGTCGGTGATGATGGCGCTGATACAAACGTCATCGCCCGTCTCTAGAACCATGTCCTGCCGTTCTGCTGTGCTGTGGTGTTCAAGCGCCCTCGGGTGGCGCGACATGTAGTCGCAAGGGTTCGCCTTGCCCGCCGGGTGGCGCATCGTGAACGTGTGCTCCTGGACCTTCAGCCGGTGGCGCTCGACGCGGGCGTTGCCCCGGCGGCCGTTGTTGTACACCGCCAGTAGAGGCCGATGGTCGGTGTACGACTCGAAGTTGATGCCCAGCAGGTAGTGCCTGTGGTAGTTGATGCCCCATGCCTGCGCCAGGGACTCTCTTTCGAACTGTGAGTAGTTCCGCTTTACAGCGGTCAGTGCGCGGCTGGCGTGGTCGACAGGCATCCAGGCTCCGTCTGGTAGCTCTTGGAAGAGGCTGGAGGCGATGCCATCCGGCGCTGCGTCCGCGACGTGCTTCGTCGGCAGAGTCGGGTCGAACGACTGTAGCGCCGTGTTGCTGACCATTGCGTGACATATCTCTTTGTATGACGCCTCACACGCCGGACTCCACAGGAATCTCCTACCCTTCTGTGTCAGATCTCGGAGTGGCCTGGTAATCTGTGCATACGCCCTCTCGGTGTCATACATGAACCTGGCGTTGAATTGGCAGGCCTGAAGGAAGCTCTTGACGTCGTCGACTGACTCGGGGCGCCCGGCCGCCTTGATCGCCGCCACCTTCTTGGGGTCCGCCGACATGCCGGATGCCGAGAACTCCCATCCGAACCAGGTCACGGAGGTTGCACCGAACGTGCACTTCTCTCTTCTCAGTGTCAGGCCGCGCTCCTCTAAGCGGGTGAGGCACTTGTCCAGATTCTGGAGGTGTTCTTCTGGTGTCTTCCCCCAGACTAGGATGTTGTCGTGGATCGACTCACAGCCCGGCAGCCCGTGAAGTGCTTGGCTAACGAGTTCGTGGAAGATGTCCGATGCTGGGCTGGGGCCGAAGAAGAGGACTTTGAATCTGTGGAGCCCCTCATGTGTCCTGAACGTTGAGATGTCTCTTGAGTCTTCCGCCAGCTTGATCTGATGGAAGCCGTGTATCATGTCCATCTCTGAAAACCGCGTAGCCCCTTTCAGCTTGTGCCTCATCTCTTGTACAGTGATGACGTGTCTCTTGGTGGGACGGAGGGCCTTGTTGGCAGTGCGCATGTCCACGTTCATCCTGATTTGTCCCTGACTCTTCTTCTCGGTGATGACCACATTTGATATGCAGGGGCTCTCTTCTTCCGGATCTACATCTTCTATTTTGCTAGCCCTGCGTAGCTCATCGAGGTGCTCGCTTAGCCGGCCTTGATAGGCTAGCGGTACTGGCCGGTACGGCGCTGACACTGGTGGCGCCGTGGTGTCGATGTGGAATCTAGCCTCGCGGCCCTTCAGGAGTCCGACGCCATCGAAGACCTTCTTGTGTCGATCCAACAGCTGTTGGACTTGTTGCCGTTCGTCCTCTGGCACTGGTGCTGCGGGTGCCTTCTTGCCTGTCACAGTGATGCCAGCACTGCGAAGTGAGGTGGTGATGCCGGCGACTGCCTCCACTGCTCCCCTTCGTGGCGGATTTGCAGTATCCCCAGGGCTTTGGCGTCTGCATCGCCCAGGAGGGGCTCTACTTGGTGTCCATCTACGACATATGCCGTGGACTCCACTTGTGCCCCGCTCTGGCTGCACAGGCTTACAGGGATCTGCCCACGAACTTCCAGCTGGGTGCTTGTCCCATACGGCCGGAACCTGACTGAAGTCCTTGTCAGGCGTCCCATGGTTGGCGTGTATATGTGGTTCGGGATGAGCGTCTTCCTGCAGCCTGAGTCAACGAAGAAGCGCACTGACTCCCCGTTAACCTGCAGGCTGACGTGGTTGCTTTCTTCAGTTCGCAGGAGTCCCACTTCTATCACCCGACCAACATCGTCATCGTCATACTCATACCCTTCCACCTTCCGCACATCGCCTTCCTTGAGCTTGCAGTTGGGGGCCCCAGCGAAGTGGTGCTTCTTCTGGCATGCTGCGCACGTCTTGCCTCTGGCTGGGCACCTCCCTGGTGCGTGGGTCCTGAAGTGTGGTGGGCAGTTTGGGCATTTCGGCCAACCTTGACCCCCTGTTGCTCCACCCTTGTAGCTTGATACGGGTGTGGGTCGGACGCTGTACCTTCCTGGTAGCTTGTGTGCCAGCATCTTAGCCACCACGGCCTCCACCTCGTCGGCATCTAGTACTTGTCTGACTGCGTCAGTACCCTCCGCCCCTGCTCGTATCTTCCCAGAGTCCTTGCGTGATTGCTCATAACTTGTCCCAAGCCGCAGGAGGGTTCCATAGTCTGGGTCCTTGGCTAGAGCCTCTTGTCGGAGCTTCTCATCAGAGGTGCCGAACACGAAGGCATCCTTCTTGGCCCTGTCCGGGGTGTAGGGCACTGTGGTCAACTGGCATCGAGAAGCCAGCTCATCTATCTCATGGGCGAACTCAGTGACAGTCTTGGTGCCTTGCCTGGCATGCATGAGTTTGTACATTGCCATGGTCAGATTGACATGTTGAGAGCACGTCGCTGTGATCTTGACCAGTGCGGTTTTGAGGCTATCAGCTGGTCTATCAGGTCCTTCTGCTTCCAACAGCACCCCCGCATCCTTGGCAAACTTCCTGAACTCTTTGCCCCCCCCCACAGTAGCAGGAGCTTCAGCTTCCTTGCGTCTGGGAGGTCCGTGACAGAGTCTACCAAGAGGTTGTGGGTCTCCCACCAGTCTTCAAAGCGGGTCAGGAACTGGCTGGGGTCGGTCCCCAGGTCGCAGGGTCTTCCTGCTGTTGCTAGTGCTGCATCAACGTGGTCTGACATGGCTCTCGTCCTCGTCGCCAGTGTAAAATACTACTAAGCCTTCATTTCTGTATTCCTGGCCAACACATTCTGAAACGACAGTAGATGCACTGTTAGGACATTACAACCACCAGTTTCCACTAGTTGTTGTTTTCATCAAGCCTCTCTGTGACTCTGACACTAAGTGTACTTAGTTAGGTCACGATGCTGAGTTACAATATTGTCAACGCACGCCTAATTATGAGTGGCCGGCTAATTATGAGTGGCCAAGTTGGTATTGATTGGCACAGTTAGGCGATGACCGGGGTCAACACACACCTAAACTTTGTGTCTGGCAGACGCAGATCGACTTTCAAGTGTCTCAATGTGGGTTTATTACAGTTGTTTTGCACGCAATTAAGCTAATGCAAAATGTTGAACTTTGGTACTTAAAACGTCGAAGCGATAGGTCACTTTGTCAGTAAGAAAAACAGCAAAACAGCTTCATGATAAATATGAGAGAAAATGTAACTGACGCTAGTTACAACTAAAACAAATGTTACAACTATAATGCTTATAAAGCAACGCTGATAGATTACATAGTAACTCTGGAAGCTATTTGGAACAGCTTCACCTCCCAGGTCAGCCACGGCACTTCAGGATGGTTCACGTGGACACACCATTCCTCCCCAGCTAGACAATCGACGCTCTGCGACTACAATCGATGACCCTGATGCGTTCTTCGTCACTGACCCTGACCTCTTCCTCCCCTCTCCCCTCCATGCCAACCCCGGCCCTGTCTATCCAGTGGTGACCTGTCCAGTGCCCACCTGCGCGCACCCCTCCCCTCCCCGGCGGCGACAATTGGGGTCAGGATGACGTCATTACCCAATACGCCGCGGCGCCTCAATGTTACCACCAACACTTGCTGGTGTTGACTAGCAACGCCCGCTATGGATTGGACTGGGGCGGCCGGCGGTCGGCGGCGCCGGGCAGTCGTCAGCAGGGGTCGGGCACGTCGGCAGGCGTCAGCGGGAGCTCTAATCGGCCGGGTTTCAGACGAGCGTTGGACTCAGGTGAATCGGAAGGGGGAAAGAAATGGGGGGTTTTGTACTGACTGGAGGCGTTGATAGATGTTAAGTTTAGAAGATAGCGGAATGGGACGGGTGTGAGCACTGGAGCGTTCACCCGAAGATCGCGCGAAAGCTCGGAGGACTGCTTTTGTGAAAGTCGTTAGTGTGAAAGACACCGATCATGGCCATCACCAAGGCCAGCCGGCGGCCCTCCCAGAACCAAAGCCCTCGCACCAAGGGCAAGGGCAAGCCCAGTACCAGCAGCAGCGGCAGCAGCAGCGGGAGCAACCTATACACACACTCCAGTCCGCCAAAAGGTGAGTCGACGTCACTGCGCACTGTGTAGTGCATTCATTATTCCCTCGCGATTGTATTGAAACTTCCCTCGACAATCGGGTGTCAACCAGGGCCTCATCTAATATGTTAACTGGGGGGGGGGGGGGCGCAGCCCCTTCCCCCAGTGAAGCAGCCGCCCCCTCAGTCGAGCTGAAATCGGGTCACTGGGGGGGGGGGGGGGGGGGGGCAGGTAATTGTCATCGTGTCTGTATAAAAACAACATACTCGAATCGGCGAAATAAAAATAAAAAACCGATTGAAATTCGATCGAAACTTACGCATTTACTGATATGAAATACAATTTTAACACCTTGTATAAGGGAAAGTTTCTTTTAACTCAGTCCTTAATGTACACATTAGCGAAATCAGATTAGTTTTTTAATTGCGTAAAACTTTTTATTATCTGCACCCAAAACCAACTTTTGACCGTTTTGATCCGACAGTGCCATCTCAGGCCTGGTAAGGGCGCTCTCAATTCAATTTTGAGATGTCGAATAAATCACCACACACCTGTCTGTCAATCAATTATCTCTGATTTGTGAATTTTTGGTTATATAAAGTTACGAAACATGGAAACAATTCATTACAAAATATAAGCTTACTTCAAAACTTCAACTTCAACTTCACTACTTCAAAAACCTTTAGATATATGATGGTGACTTGCACGGTGAATGTGCGTAAAGGACTTGAAGTCGTGTCTTTAAAACTAACCGGCTTGTGAGTCCAAATAAAAAATGAGTCACTATTTGAGCTATTTAGTATGCAGGCCTGGTAAGGGCGTGTCATGTCATTTATTTTCAATGTTCGATGATAATATCATTCGATGCGTATCGGTGAGACACACACAATGGTGTCGATCCATAGGTGTCGATTTACATACCTTTGAGGTGGCCCTCGCCCCCTCAAATGTTGAGTTCGGCCCCCCAATGGTACCCTCGCTCCCCCCAATGTTTACTCTCGCCCCCCCCCCCCAATGTTTTTGGCAGCTGGCGGATCCAAGAGGGGGCTAAACAGCCAAGCCTCCCATACCGCCTGCAATCGGCAAACAAATTGATACGTTACCTATTTCAAAATAAAATCTAAGCAGCTTTTATTAAAGGGAAATAATGACCTTTATCCACACAAATGGAGTTAGCACTTGCAATCGCCAGACGAGACCAAAATATATTGTAAATTCATCACATTTTGCATGAAAACTTTCCTACCGAAAGATATTTCAAATTAAAGTTGATCAGCGTTCCACACTTTTAACGACCGGTACTTGCAAGTACTTTTGGTCCTCATCAAACTGCGGGCTTTTCCCGTATTGTTTTTTTTACGCAATGGAGTGGAAAATATATTGTGCGTTCTGCTTGTTGTGATTATATGCCCGGCGATCTTCTAAAACTAACAGCGAAAAAGTGGCAATAAAATCGGAAGCTCATCGATGCACATCAACGGCGGCATAGTTAGTGGTTGCGACCCTCAATTTGTGAAAATCGATTCATTTGTTTTCAATATTAGGAGTATTGTATCATTTGTCTGTGGCTGTATATAACACTATGCTTTATATTATCATGAAAAATAAAAAAAAATCCCCAAAAAACTAACACACAATAACATAAAACTGGCAATTAAATCGGAAGCTCATCGATGCACATCGACGGCGACCTATTTAGCGTCGGCGATTTGTTTACAAAGTCAATATCATGCTTCTCGGCGCACTTAACCATTGTGGCGAGTTGTTCCTGATTAGTATACCCAAGTCCCGTAGCAGGCTTTGTTAATGACGTCACTGGTGCCATTCTTGTGTAGCATTGCAAAATATATCTGATTTTGAGTTGAAAGCTAATTAAAGACTTATTCAAATTATTGTTTTTAAGTTTGAATTTTCTTGTTAATCATTATTAAAGGTATTTTATCACTGTATTTCATAGTAGTTGACACTTCAGAAACTTGTGGCGTAATAGTATTGTATCCAATATGCATTTCCCTCACCTTTTGCTATTGTGGCGCAGTGCCGAGTGCTTTGCGAATACTAGCTTGCCTGGGGTTCAATTCATTCCGCCCTTATTTTATTCGAGTTGGTATAGTATGCATGTTGTTGTTATTCATGACTTATACTGATAGTCAGTCATGCATCACGGATGCTTCACGGATTGCTTCACGGATCAGAGCGCTGCTCGAACGCACGCTAGTAGCGCTAGTACGCTTTCGTTCTCCATGGCAACCAGGCGTGAGCCAATGAAAAGCCAGAACGTATTCCCTTTCTGGCTTTTGATTGGCTGACGCCTGGTTGCCATGGAGAACGAAAGCGCTACTAGCGCTACTAGCGTGTGTCCGAGCAGCGCTCAGTTTGATCGGAAACGTCACAGAGCCTCCAAAAATGCCGCACTCGATGTAAACAATGGTAAGAAAGGACGAATTTGTCAATGACCTTCATGAAGTACACAAGGTACTTGTTTTGTATTTTTTCCAAACTTACAACTTCGAATTTGGGAATAATTTTATTTAATTCTTAAATTAAAAAAGAAAAAAATTACAACCATAACGGTAGCCTAAGAAATTGTTGCTAACAAAATCAAAAGGTCATTATTTCCCTTTAAGAAACGTTTGTTTTAAATCACCTCTTCATGTATAAAGAGGCGAAATCCGGTGAATTTAATATTCATGTGTGAGACTTTTTGGAATTTGCTCCTCAAACCAACTTTTTCTTCTTCTGGATCCGCCCTTGTCTCTGGCCTCAGATTAGGTACCTGAAACATACAGGTTTTATTCGCAGTGATTCATTGAAAACCAAGCTTCTGATAATTTGTTTAGTTCTACGAACCGTAGACTACCTAATACCACCTTCTTCACGTCGCACGTAGAAACTGGGGGGGGGGGGGGGGGGGATATAGGCGAAGCAATGCTTCTCTCCTATGTGAAGTTTTTAGTTGTTTCCAGTCAGTCACTGTTTTCAGTTGTTTTTGTCCGTCACTGTTTTGTTGGCGTTTTTGTTGCAGTGTTGTTTCATAGCCTGGCGTGCCACCCCATTAAGCCAACGGGAAGGGTAGCCATTTGCCCGGAACAAAGCATGGATCATATCAGTGCTGCGTTTTTCACTACCCGGGTCGGAGGAAACCTTGAGGGCTCGTAGAAACTGTGATTTTGCTACTGCCTTTTTCATTTTGAATGGTTGTGCGGAGTCGAAAGGTACCCCGGGGAGTGAAAAACGCAGCACTGATATGATCCATGCTTTGTTCCGGGCAAACGGCTACCCTTCCCGTTGGCTTAATGGGGTGGCACGCCAGGCTATGAAACAACACTGCAACAAAAACGCCAACAAAACAGTGACTGACAAAAACGCAAACAAAACAGGGAAAAACAATCACGTAAAGATAGGATTTACGTGACCCTCCCATTCATTGACGATAACCTGACGAGGAAAGTGGATGCCGCCCTGAAATCTGTGAATCCAAACCTGACAGCGTCGTGGAAAAATGAAAGCACGATAACCAAACGACTGGTTCACTCGGCTTTGGAGCCCCCACCATGTCGCGCCGGAAGAAGATCCTGCCGCACGTGCGACAGTGGACTGCATGGCCGGAATACCACAACAAATGTGGTCTATCAGATCACCTGTAGGATTTGCGCTGCCTCTGACGGACCACCTCAGACCTACACAGGTGAGACCAAACGGTGCAGCAGGTGCAGGTTCGATGAGCATTTTAGGGACGGTACAAATCGCACTCAGCAGACTCCGTCGGTGATCATATGATTAAATGTCATCCGAATGAGTCAGAGCCGCGACTACCTATCGCTATACTCCGTCGATGCAAAGACGCAGCAGACCGGAAGATAGCCGAGGCACTGGCCATTCGGGACAGACAGCCAACATTGAACAGCCAAATTGACACCTGGCCACTGATATAATAAATTGTTGTGGTAAATCTTCCTTTTACCTTCTGCACCGTTTGGTCTCTATTTAATAACCTTACTCTTGTTGGGTGTGTAGTAGCCAGTAGGCAACAATGGCTATGTTAGTTGTTCGCAGTGTATCAGTTGTACATACGTATGTGATTTAGACTTCATATGTGTCGGTGTACATACCAGATGTGTCGGTGTACGTGTGGATGTATTCATTTGTGGATAATTTTCGTCGGTGGCTTTCGCATAGCCAAGTGGCACGTGTTGTTTCTTTGGCTTGCAAAAAGTGTGGTGTAATATTGTGAACTCAGACGAAGCCGCAAGGCGCAATATAAGTTCTTTTGTCCTTTAATTCTGATTTTCGATCTTTTCTGAATTATCATGAGCACAGGCTATTTCAATATAACTTGTAAAGACATAATCACAATGATGCTCATTACAGCCATCCAATCTATATTTTTGAATATCTTTGAACAAATCAATTTTGTGGGCATTTTCCATCAAAACAAGTTTTTGAATTTCAAGATAGCAAGTTTGTAGCCCTTGAAATTGTCTATCTTTTGGCGTTTTTGTATTTAATTTGTTTTTTAAATAAGCCATTTCTACGGCTTGGAAAATTTAGCTGATTTTGGTGTAAAACTCGTGTGTAGTGACGTCATTAAATTCGATATAACTGGAAAATTTTCGACGAAATATATCTATTTTTTTTCACAGAAGACGTAAACGTGACCTATAAGAAGGTACCCGAAGTTTCACGTTGATAGCGGTATTTGTTTTTGAGCTATTACGAAAATTAATCAGGGGGATTAAACGCCCCCCCCTCCCCCAGTCAATGGCGGGCTAAAGTGCCGCGAATGGTGCTAAAATATATAATTTGTACAGTCAAGGGCGACCCAAGGTGGCTGATGAAGAGGTGGTGGGGGAGGAGCAACTTGACCAAGAGGACAGTCGAGGTTCGTGACCAGGGAGGGGGGGCTGGGGGGGGGGCGTTTTTTTATGACCAGTAAATCTTATGCATGCACTGTATCATATTGCATAGCAGTGTAATCATATTGCTTTGTGTCTCGTGTGGACTTCAAAAATGTCATTGAATTTAAAAATAGGCAGAATTTTGCGAAGGGAGGGGCTTGAAGACAATTTGTCACAAAAGCTGCCCTTAAACATAAATATCAATAGTATTTAAGCAAAATGGACATCCACACAACTATTATTGCGCCGCAAAGCGGCGCCAAAATTTGAGACTTTGAGCGGGCTTGAAAAATAATTTTTAACCAGGATGCAGGGTCAAAACGAAGAAATATGTCTGGAGCAAAAGGTGGGGTCAAAAGTCATGTTGCGCCCCCCCCCCATGTAAGGCCAACGGTGGGGCCATGCCCCCATGTGCCCCCTTGCGGCTGCCAGTATGTACAGTCTATATTAGACTCTTTTGTACTAGAAAAGAACAGTTATTGATTTGCGCCGCGTAGCGGCGCAATTTTTTTTGATGTTGCTTTATTTTTTGGTCTGGATAACTAGGCCGGATGCCCTAAAAAATCGACAGGTTCTATATGTATCAGCCCAAGGGCAACAATTCAGCTACTCAATGAGATTCTTCCACTGCAAAGATCAAAGGAATTTCGCCGCAGTGGCACAAAATGTGATATTTTTATTATCAAAAATTATAACAGCTTGGTTGTAGTTACTTCCCAGTTTCAAATACGTTTCATGAATTTCCAACCATGAACCTCATTATAAAAAGCCCAAACGGTGGGCACTATAGGCTCGTTCGCGACAACAACAAAAAAACAGATAGTCATCGTGACATCGATGATTTATCAGGACGTGGGTAATATGCGTTTTTTTGTCGCTTAATTTTGCACTATTTCTCATAAAATAGCTGGGTGGGCACCAGGGCATTGGTGCCCTGCCTCCCTCTCCTGGATTCAAGGAGCATGGTGCCCGATGCTCCCCCTGTTCCACCGCCTACGGAAGCGGATCCCGACTCCCGACTCCCGAGCCAGAGTGCCTCCTCAGGTGGTCAGAGTGCCCCCTCAGGCGGCCAAAGTGCCCCCTCAGGTGGTCAGAGTGCCACTCAGGCGGCCCGAGTGCCCTTTCATGCGGCCAGAGTTCCCCTTCAGGTGATCAGAATGCCCCCTCATGTGGTCAGAGTGCCCCCTCAGACGGCCAGAGTGCCCCCTCAGGCGGCCAGAGTGCCCCCTCAGGTGGCCACTTCGATCGCCTATAGGACCCCTCGGTCCATTGGGCCCCTTCGAGGCTCAAGAGGGGGGCCATGGCCCCCTGCCCCTCCCTCTGGATCCGCCACTGCCCATATCACGTATTTCCCAGCACCGGGCCCCTGCCTCGATCGGGCCTGACCAAGACCGGGCCCCTACCAGAAACAGGCCCCTCAGAAATACGGGCCCTTCAGAAATTTCGGGGGGGAGGGGGGGGGGTCAGCTGATCTCTTTGGCCCCCTTCCCTGCGTGCGCCACTGGATCTTCCTCCCCGGGCTGAGTTATTCGTGCAAACATTGTGCGTTCTTTGAATGGTTACCGATTTAATTGCGTCAGAGCACGCAAGCTACAGACGCTCTCGGAAAACCAATAATAATGCTATAGTGCGCGGTGCAGGCATTTTCAGGGACAAATATTTCCAAACGGGGTCAACACGCGAGGTGAATACCTTTTAGAACAACCCACACAAAATATGTTGCATAATGAAGTGGGCATCTAACAGTTGTTTGCGTACTGAATGGCATTTCGGTTCGACTATGCACGCCAAAGCTGACATATTAATGTCACGCCACGTGTCGTGTAGCCGGCGTAAACCGTGTTGTACTGGCATAGGATTGTCATTGAAGGCCGTATTGGCCGACTGACTATCATGTAAACAATGATCAAGTAATTTTGCAGTCACTGGAGGCCTAATCAAGTTGAAATATATGGAGGCTATCGAACACCACACACCCAACTGTGAAGGCCGAAGCAATCGTTTATTTGAATATATCACCTATAGCCTACAATGTATGTACGTTCAAATGCTAATTATAATCATGGTGCGTGCCGATTGACTCAACGCTCTTCATCCTCTATGAATCTCGTCTTTCGTGAACCAAATGGTGGTGAACCCGACGGGTTAGCGCGGCGTGCCGGGCTGCTGTAGTGACGAGCCTGAAACTGTGAGCGGCGCGCCGGACTGACTATGAACGGTGCGCCTATGCGTAGCATGTTTGGCTGTAGTATGCTTATTGCGCCTTGGTTTGATTTCTCTTAGTTAATGCAGACACTGCCAAACATTCCTCTAACCATTAACAATAACGTTCCGAATTCCAACATGACTAACAAGATCCTTATTCCACCAAACCTGTTTGACAGTGTCATTCATAACTATGTGGTGTTTTTCTAATTTTTATTTTTGTCTTTTGTTGAAGTGCCAACCTCCATGATCAGGTAATACACTACCGGTCTGACTCTGGACAAGCTAAATTCAAATGTGTGGTATCTCCCTGTCCTCAAATTAACGGCACGTCGAATGTCGACAAGAATTGTTTTTAAACGAAAATGCCATGCCTGGCAGTGATACAAGGTTTGACCGCTATTACTGACCGGGCACCGCGCCGACGAACGTTGAGCTATGTGCATATCCTGCACAACTTGACAGCGCACGACACACGTGCTGTTGTATTCACATTATTACACGAGAATATGTGCACGTATGTTTCCTAAGCAGCATGTATGTGCTTGTCAATCGTAAGTTAAATGGTTACGAGAAACTGGTGGGGCGCCCCTGCCCAGCTAGTATTTTCAATGGAAACCTCCCTCGACAATTGGTATCGCTAAGTATGATCGAAGTCAAAAAGGGTTGCAAGTACTGGCAATGTTTGTTTTGTTTGTGGATTGGACTTGTTTGGTCCGATCTGCCTCCCCGGGCTGAGTTATTCGTGCAAACATGGTGCTCTTTGAATGGTAACCAATTGATTTGCGTCAGAGCACGTAATCTACAGGCGTCCTCAGAAAACCAATACCAATACCAGCTGGTGCGCGGTGCAGGCATATTCATGGACACACATTTCAAAACGGCGGCTTCTACATGCAGGGTGAATGCCTTTTAGAACAACGAACCAAATATATTGTATTATTAAGTGGGAATCCAACAGTTGATTGCGTACTGAATGGAATTTCGGTTCGACCATGCATACTGACCACCCACAGTCTGACATAAAATCAGCTCGTTCATTCTCTGGTATACCAGGAATACAATTTTAATGAATAACACTGAACAAAATTGCCGTTTTCACGAAGGATTATTACGTTCAAAAGTTTCTGATAGATTCTGAAAGTTTTGAAAAACTACCCAACTTTTACATGCGATTTTTGGCTAGAAATGTCCCTCATAATTTTGTAATATGTTGACAAGAAGAACATAAGAAAAACATACTCTATTCTTACCAACATATTACAAAATTATGAGGGACATTTCTAGCCAAAAATCGCATGTAAAAGTTGCGTAGTTTTTCAAAATTTTCAGAATCTTTCAGAAACTTTTCAGCGCAATAATCCTTCGTGAAAACGGCTAATATGCAGATTGTTAGTTCTGGCCTTCAATAGAAGTGGCTTAAATATGTTACAGCCATTTTACTTTTTCAATTGAACATTGCAATAATTTCAAGAAGTCCATTCTTGTCTGTGTGATGACAACCTTACTCCATTTCCACAAATCATAACACTTTTCCTGACTGCCACCGTGTTTCTATTGTTGTGTCCGCAGTTTTGGAGACGAACTCTTCCAACATCCGCCAATGGCTGAAGGCAGGCGACCTGGAGAGGTTGGAGAACGTCATTATTGACGGACAGGGTCAGAAGCTGCTTAAGGAGTCGTCGGCCGACGACAAGACTCGAGCGTTCCTTCGCTCCGTACCGGACAGAATTGTGAGTGATGCGCGTATTTTCGAATATAGGAAAGGCTTGTGGGTGATTGATGATTTTAATCTGCTGCTTTGGTAGACAGGAGCTTGATTGGATTAGAGCATATAACCACGAAAAGACATCGCACAGCGTAGACGGATACACAACGTAGACGGATCAGACATGACATATAAATGTTAAAAATACATGGATTTCCACTCAGATGAATTCAGGTACAGTTGCGCTCAAAATTATTACTGGTTGCAAATATCGATAAATCATTTTTACGAGACAGGATGTTACTATTGAGCGCCCTTACGCAACAAGCAGCTTGAGACTCACATAATTTGACAAGCTCCATCGGTTGATATATTAAGGGTGACATTCGGTTGATGTATTATCGGTTGACATATTAAGGGTGTCATTCGGTTGATGTATTATCGGTTGACATATTAAGGGTGACATTTGGTTGATGTATTATCGGTTGACATATTAAGGGTGACATTCGGTTGATGTATTATCGGTTGACATATTAAGGGTGACATTCGGTTGATGTATTATCGGTTGACATATTAAGGGTGACATTCGGTTGACGTATTATCGGTTGATATATTAAGGGTGACATTCAGTTGATGTATTATCGGTTGATATATTAAGGGTGTCATTCGGTTGATGTATTATCGGTTGATATATTAAGGGTGTCATTCGGTTGATGTATTATCGGTTGATACATTAAGGGTGTCATTCGGTTGATGTATTATCGGTTGATATATTAAGGGTGTCATTCGGTTGATGTATTATCGGTTGATATATTAAGGGTGTAATTCGGTTGATGTATTATCGGTTGATATATTAAGGGTGTCATTCGGTTGATGTATTATCGGTTGACATATTAAGGGTGACATTCGGTTGATGTATTATCGGTTGACATATTAAGGGTGACATTCGGTTGATGTATTATCGGTTGACATATTAAGGGTGACATTCGGTTGATGTATTATCGGTTGACATATTAAGGGTGACATTCGGTTGATGTATTATCGGTTGACATATTAAGGGTGACATTCGGTTGATGTATTATCGGTTGACATATTAAGGGTGACATTCGGTTGATGTATTATCGGTTGATATATTAAGGGTGACATTCGGTTGATGTATTATCGGTTGACATATTAAGGGTGACATTCGGTTGATGTATTATCGGTTGATATATTAAGGGTGTCATTCGGTTGATGTATTATCGGTTGATATATTAAGGGTGACATTCGGTTGATGTATTATCGGTTGACATATTAAGGGTCACATTCGGTTGATGTATTATCGGTTGACATATTAAGGGTGACATTCTGTTGATGTATTATCGGTTGACATATTAAGGGTGACATTCGGTTGATGTATTATCGGTTGATATATTAAGGGTTACATTCGGTTGATGTATTATCGGTTGACATATTAAGGGTGACATTCGGTTGATGTATTATCGGTTGATATATTAAGGGTGTCATTCGGTTGATGTATTATCGGTTGATATGTTAAGGGTGACATTCGGTTGATGTATTATCGGTTGACATATTAAGGGTGACATTCGGTTGATGTATTATCGGTTGACATATTAAGGGTGACATTCGGTTGATGTATTATCGGTTGATATATTAAGGGTGTAATTCGGTTGATGTATTATCGGTTGACATATTAAGGGTGACATTCGGTTGATGTATTATCGGTTGACATATTAAGGGTGACATTCGGTTGATGTATTATCGGTTGATATATTAAGGGTGACATTCGGTTGATGTATTATCGGTTGATGTATTAAGGGCGTCATTACGAATATGAGCAAGATGAGCTATTCCACGAATCTGACACACAAGTTACATTTGCTCAATACATGCCGATGTCAAATCCATTAGTTACGCTCCCGCAAAATACAGTTTAATTTACATGTTACCTTACATTATGTCTACCAGTTAATATTGAAACGGGTGGTACGCTTTATCGAGGTCTTCGCTAGCATAAGTAGGAAGAATCAATCGGCGGAGCGAAGCAGCACTATGCATGCAGTAACGTCCCACGAGCCTCTCATAATCCGCTCTCTAAGAATTCCAAACGGCTCGACACTCAGCCTGTTGTCATCGCTTTTGGCGACGGCGGATGTTCGTGACCCGGGGCCGCCGAGTCTCACGCGAACCTCCCCGATAGCCGCCATTGTTGCGTGCCAGCTCGGGGGACGAGGCTCGCTATCGGCAGACAAACATGTCCCACTAGCCCGTGTGGTGTCCACACCGGCTCCGAAAAGGAAAGGTCGGGCAAGGGACGTTCGAAGCCCTCCGGAATGTTGTGTGTTTGGTAGCAGTTTTGCGATGGAGCTCTGCATGCAACGTTTTGCATGTTTTGCACACCAGTGCTATCCGCAATGTCGAGCGGAAAAGTGGGAAGTGGAGCAGCCGGAAAATAAGGACGTCAAAAGGTCAACTAAAGCAGACAACTTGTTCACAAACTTTGTTGTGACTTAGAGGTGCTGCGTGATTGCGTGTGGCAGGAGCCAGGCACGTAGCCAGGATTTCGTCCAGGGGGGTGCGGCGCCTAGAAAGGGCCCCTTCCCGAGCGTTGAAAGGGTCCCTTCCCAAGCGTTGAAAGGGCCAAACAAAACGGATGAAAGGCACGTTACAGGGATGGAAAATGCTGGGCAAGTATGGCATGGGACAAGTATACAAGTATGGCATGGGACATACCAACTTTTAGGGGCTGGAGTTAGCAAACTGCCATATCAACTTTTGAACCAGCGACACCAATTTGGAATCAGCTATACCAATTTGGAATATTTTTTAAGCTCAAGACCTGGAACTCTTAAAAAAAATCGCGCCGCGGAGCGGCGCAGAAATTTTGAGTCTTATGCCCTGGATATGCTTTCTCATCAATGCCTCGCATTGCGTATGGTGCGGACATCTAAAATTGCTATATTGTACGTTTAAAAGTGCGGCAAAAAAGTGTTAAAGTTAACTATTTTGGCCAATTATATAAGAAAGTAACAACATAACACATAAATGAGCCGAGAAACGGGCCGATTTTTGTTTCATAACCCGCATATAATTGACTTTGTAGTTAAATTGCGCCGCGGAGCGGCGCGAAAATTTTGAGGTTTATTCTCTGTACAACTGCATTATTACTATTGAAAAGCCCAGGGTCCCTTTAGATCGTCTAGGGGCCCTACGACCTTTTCAACGCCCTTCCGACCTGTTCAGGGACTCATCTGGGATCCGCGAAGCGAAAAGACATGATGTGGAGTGGGTGATATATATATATATATATATATATATATATATATATATATATATATATATATATATATATATATATATATATATATATAATACAAAGAGGGCTTACTCTACAAGACAAATTAAAATCGGAGCTTTCGAGTATATTGTAACACCCTGACGAAGGGTGTTACAATATACCCGAAAGCTCCGCTTTTAATATTTTTCTTGTGGAGTAAGTTATCTTTGTATGTAATCTTCATCTGGGATCTCTACGTGCGTTCGGTCCTTTCGGTCTGACCAGAGACTCCTCTGACCTTCCAAGGAGCCCCTCTTGTGTGTCAAGGGGCCATTCGGCCTGTTCAGAGGTCCTTCCGACCTGGCAAGGGACTGCACTGGCTGCTTTGTCGCCCTGCCGACATGCTCAGGGGCCCCTCCAGTCTGGCTAGGAACTCATACGGCATGTTCAAGGGCTCTTCCGACCGGCCCAGGAACCCTTTTGGTCTAGCCAGGGGCCTCTCTAACTTGCCCAGGAGCCCTTCCGATCTGCCCAGCGACTCTTCTGGTCGGACTGCGCTGGCTGCTTTGTCGCCCTGCCGACAGGCTCAAGGGGCCTTCCGACCTGCCCTGGGCCCTTCCGTACTGGCTAGGGGCCAATTCGGCATGTTCAGGGGCCCTTCTTACCCACCCAGGGGTCCTTTCGGTCTGGTCAGGGGCTCCTCCGATCTGCACAGGGGCCCTTTGAACTTTCCAGGAGCCCTCTGGCCTCTCCAGGGACCCTCCAGCCTTCTAAGGGGTCCTTCCGACCTGGCAAGGGACTGCGCTGGCTGCTTTGTCGCCTTTCGACATGCTCTGAGGGCCCTCCAACCTGCCCTGGGTCCCCTCCGTGTTGACTAGGGGCTCATTTGGCATGTTCAGGGGCCCTTCTGATCCACCTAGGGGCCCTTTTGGTCTGGTCAGGGGCCCTCTGACCTGCACAGCAGCCCTTTTAACTTCCCAGGGGCCCTCTGGTCTGTCCAGGGGCCCTCCAACCTGCTCAGGGGCCCTTATGACCTGGCAAGGGACTGCGCTAACCGCTTTGTCACCCTGCCGACATACTCAGGGGTCTCTCGACCTGCCCAGGGGCCCCTCTGTGTTGGCTAGGGGCCCATTCGACGTGTTCAGGGGCCCTCTGACTCGCTCAGGGGGCTTTTCGGTCTGGCCAGGGGCCCCTCTGACATGTGCATGGCTCTTTTGAACGTCCAAGGGGCCCCTGGTCTTTCAGAGAGGACCCTGGTGGCCCTTAAGGGCCTTTGAAGTGCTCTAAACTCTCTAAAGACCACGGCTCGCGTGATAAAGAGCCCATGATACCGCGCTTCGCGCGTTCTCGTCGGCCCTTTTCGGCGCGCTGCGAGCGCCGAAAAGGGCCCACGCCCGGGTCCGAAAAGGGCCCACGCCCTGGCTGGCGCCGAAAGGGGCCCTCACGCCCCCTGCTGGCCTCCAAGGGGCAGGGTGGGTGGGTGGGTGGGGGGGGGGGGGGGGCACCCGACCCCCCCCGCTTACCTGGCTACGTGCCTGGCAGGAGCGCTATTGATCTTAGGCCTGCCGCCAGCGTGACTCATTTGAAGCATTGTTTCAGTTTCATTCTTGCCGGTTGTTTAAATGATAGATGGGTAACAACATTCGTACAATTACACGATTTAACTTGTATATGTCAATGCTTTTTAGGGCATTTGATGCCGTATGATGCAGTAAACAGTGACATTTTAGCACCGAACTTCCGATGTTACATTAATAAACAGTTCCAGGCCAGACGCTTAACTAGCCTCTCACTACCTTTATTTTAACTTGCTTTCGTATGATATGGTTCAAAAGGTAGCTTAACCTCCACTTCTTCCCTCCGGCAGTCCAAGATGGACGCGATTCATAAAGTGGTGGAGGAGGGAGACCTACGGCAAACGAAGAGCCTGCTGGATCGGCGTAAATACGCCATGTCTCGAGACAAGAATGGTGTCAGCCTGCTACACAAGGCAGTGATGAACGGGCGGACAGAGGTGGCCGAGTACCTCGCGTCCACCTACCCCGAGATACTTCACCTAACAGACGCCGTGAGTACCGGATGGGAGCGTCGCACGTACAAGGTGATTGCTCATGGTTCCGAATATATCTCTTCGCCTACCTCGATTCTGGCCGCCATCTTGGATGTAAAATCCATATAACTCAAAAATTTACCGACCGATCTTGATTTGGTTTGCGTCAAACGATCCGCTGTGAGTTGACTTTAATGTCGAGCAAAAAAACACCCTTCTCCGCTTCGTTTTGGAGCTATTCGCTTCGGGACGCTTCCGGAGCTCTCCCGGTGCATCCGACGTATGCGCGCGTCGCGAGCTGTTGGTCTGGACGAGGTGCCACTTCAGGCTGTGCGCGAGTGTTTCCCAGTTATCGGCCCACATCTGCTAAAACTTATAAATATGTCAATCGTCACCAAAGTGTTCCCCGATAGCTGGAAAACTGCATGTATTGTTCCCATCCCAAAGTCACGTGACCCTGCCGTTCCGTCCGATTATAGACCGATTTCTTTGCTTAGTGTTTTGTCTAAAATTTTAGAAAAAGTAATTTGTACACAACTGACCGAGTTTTTAAACATCACAGGGCTTCTGCATTCATCCCAATATGCATACAGATCTCGCCATTCAACAGAGGACGCCGTGCTCGCCGCTGTCGAGCGCCTGGTCACCAACATCGACGAAGGCCTTGTATCGTCGGTAACGACGATGGACCTCTCGAAGGCGTTCGACAGCGTCGACCACGGCCTCCTCCTCACAAAATTGTCATGGTATGGTGTAAATGACGTGGACTGGTTTAGGAGTTATTTGAGCGGCCGAAGGCAGATGGTGCGTGGTGGACGGTTGACTTGTCCCGTGACTTGTGGTGTGCCCCAGGGCTCGATTATTGGTCCAGTCTTGTTCATTTTGTTCTCAAACGATTTATATGGATATTTGACCCATGGCCGCCTCATCTCCTACGCTGACGACACCGTGCACGTTGACTGCGCGTCCCCTGACGGACCTGGTCTCGCCGGGCTAAATATTAGACTGGAGCTCACCTTGCGTGAGCTCCAGTCTTGGTTTGATTCTAACTCTCTCAAAATGAACGCGAAGAAAACTGCTTTCATGCTTGTTGGCTCAAAGAAAAATTTGGCAAAAACGGAAAAATTTCGGTTTGAATTAAATGGTTCCGAGGTGCAGGCCTCGACCAGCATCAAAATCCTCGGCGTCGTGGTGGACCGTGGTCTGTCATGGGACGCGCATGTCTCGAGTGTCTCCAAAAAATGTAACGGTATCCTCGTCTCTCTGTACAAAGTTCGGCATTACTTCACCTCAGAAGCCCTTAAAATTATAATTCAGGCGTACGTGTTCCCACATATCACGTACTGCCTGTGCGTGTGGGGAGGGGCGACCAAGGGTCAACTGGTCAAAATCCAAAAACTGATAAACTTTGCCGCTCGTATCGTCACAGGACTCAAAAAGCATGATCATATAACCCAGGCTCTAAATTCTTTAGGATGGCCGAAGATCGAGACCCTGGTGGCGCGCCGCGACGCCGTAAAGGTGTTTAAGGCGCTCAGAGAGGAGGGAGCGCCACCCGAGATACGCGCTATGTTCACCCCACGTGCCGCTGTTTCCACACGCGAGACGCGCGCCTCTGATCGAGGTAGCCTCCACCTGCACAAGTGCAGATTGACCGCCTCTCAGAAGGCTTTTTCGTATCGGGCTGCAGTTGTCTGGAACCGCCTGCCACCACAAGCTTGTGCCGCCCATTCATTGGATGGTTTTAAGACCGCTATGCGAAGTGTGATTTTACCGATGTAGTGTAGTGAAGTGTACTCGTTTTTATCGTATTTTGTATATTATTTGTAACACTGACATGAAACCAGAATAGCCACCTCGTGGATGGTTTTTTAATACACTGATTGATATTCACGAAAAACATGGGGGGACACAGAAGTGCGGGCCCCCCTCTCCACTACGCGTGTTAACTGCACAACTTTGACATGTGATTTTTGGCTTGAAATGTCCCTCAGGATCTTGTAATATGTTGGTAAGAATATGAAATGTTGACAACATTGCGGTTTGGTGGTAATTAGCAAGATAAGTATTGATAGGTCAGTTGTGATGTCAGATATCAACCGACTGAAACTTGTCAAAACTTCGGAACGATTCAGAACATTCTGTGGCGTGTGACGCAATTGGACGCAATGAACTCGCCCAATTCCAAAGACCCCAGGAACTGGCTGGTAGCAAAACGTTATCGGGTAGATCCCAGAGGGCTTACCACTACTAGCTAGAAGCATTGCTAATATCGAAATATCGATGCAAATTTGCTAGCATATCGTTAGCGCCGGCCAATTGCATTTCGACAGAACAGCTCGTTAGCGCTGATAGCAGCTGCCAAACAGAGCCTCGACGGCCATTTTGCTTTTCGACGGTTTGTTAACATTGTTCGCATAGATTGTTTACTGTGTTAGGTTCACCGTTTTACATAGTATCTGCTTCCCTCTTATTATAGTGGCAATCGTTATATTGATATCGAAACAAAAAATAAGCAAAAAGAATATATGTGAAAATTCAACTAAATGGGCTCAAGATGTGAATTTTATCGTATCCAACAATCAAACCAATAGCTTCTTACCGTAAGATAATATGTTTGACATTCCAAAACAGTAGACACACTCCCTTTAAAGAAAACTAACATAGCAAAACATTATATAAATAACAGACATATTCTCATGCTAACGGTAATGTGACACAAGCCTTCATTTACCGCCAATCGAATTTAAGTTTAGTGGGAAGCTGAGTGAACATACCCTATTAATATTGTTTACCGATCCAAAACTAGCAATTGGTACCATAAAATACGTTTACTACCGCTCCATACGATGCCACTGTCTCCTTTCCAAAGATTCTCAAACGTCGGTGCGGTCGCGCCGCCGGCGGCCGGCGCCGGAGAGCTGGCTGCGTCGCAGAGTGCCACAGCCGTCGCCGCGCGCTGACCCTGCGCCTATCCGTCGGCAGGAGACGGCTGTGGTCACTCTGCGGCGCAGCCGGCGGCCAGAGCGCCAGATGGCCGCCTACCAGCGCCACCTGGTGCGCATGACCAAACGGCGCGGCAGCGTGGCAGCCGCCGGCGCAGAGGCTGCTGTTGTGACGGAGGAGGTGTCGCCGCCCCAGCCGCCGCCGGCGCCACAGAGGTCAAGAGGACACATGGCGCGTTCTAAGGTGGTGACACACTGGGGTCACGCGCCGGGAGAGGCGGAGAAGGCGGGGGAGCAGAAGACGGAGAAGAATAAGACAGAAGAGGGAGGGAAGAAGGAAAAGAGGAAGGGGACGGCGAAGAGGGCGTCCACGGGGAAAGCGAAAACGACTGATGCTGCGGGAAAGGACCAGGAAAAGGGTGAGGAGAAGAACAAGAAGACGAAGAAGAAGGTAAGAATGCGTGAAGATGAACCGGCCGCGGCGAGCTCGGAGAAGGCGCCGCCGGATCCATCCAAATGGGCGGGGATCCACGCGGCTCTGAAGCTCTGGCATCGGGAGCCGGTGCCGGAAGACCAACTGGAGTCGGTGCCCGTCAGTGGACCTGACGGTGAGGAGCACCACATCAAGCTCCGTAAGCCGCCTCCGATCACACTGGCCTTCGAAGGACTGCGGGAGAACGAAGAACTGCCGTCGAAGATCGCGGAGAAGGTGGACGCGTGGCGCATGCTCGCCCATGCCTCCGCCGCGTGGCCAGCGTTGCCCGCGCAGCTGGTAGCCTATCTGTTAACCGAGGTGGTGGATGAGGAATCGGCGGTTGTCTTACAGGACGAGCTGACAGACGAGCTGGCGGGGAAGCTCGTCGAAAGAGTGCTGGACCGAGCACAGCTGGTCTTCTACAATAGACACGAGCACGCGGAGGCGGTGAAGCACATTTTCCTCAGCAATATGGGCAACATTGTACCGGCTGGTGGGGAAAAGTAACAGGTTCTCTCCGAAATCAGTGCTACATCACGCGCACTCGGAATGAAAACGCGGTTGTGAACAGTGCCCAGTTCTCGGGGCTGCCTTGCGATGTATGCCAACGGTGCGAACACATAATCGCTAGTAGAGCTTAGCAAGTTCAAGAGACAGCTATATATACAAACATATATCAGTATTTTCGGACGACTTAGCGGTGCGTTTAAGATAATCAAAGCCAGAGGAATTTAATCAAAGCTTTAACCAGAGGAATCGTGCACTATAATCGCATTATAATGTATTGATTAGTATATGCGCTGTATGAAGCGCCACTGACAACGTTTAATCGCAACGCCTTCTTATGAAGTGATGATCTGCATCTTAACAAACTACATCGGCTCCATTTACGCCGCTTTGACTCTTTGAGTCTCCGTGTACGTCTAGGAAGTAAGAAACCGCTTTTTACTTTTCGTTTGAAGCTGAACGAGGTAATATTCTGTAGATACGCGGCAACCCCTTAAACGCCAGAGCAGTACGATACGCACATAGGCTCCCCTCTGATTCACGCTTGCTTCTAGCGAGACACACATCACGTTTCAGACGCGTTGAATGGTTGCCATGGTAACGGGCCTTGGATGCCACCTTGCATGGCGATTGACCAGCGAGCGTTTCGGGCTCTCCTCTGACAAAATGCGCCTGAGCAGACACAGGGTATGGTACATGCTGTCTAATCTTGATCTTATAAAAGCAATTTGCCTTTCCAACTCACACGCATTACACGGTTCTGGGCTACTGGTAGTTTTCGATGTGTGTTTTCATGAAGCGTCGCTGTTCGGACAACAAACTATGTAGTTGCTGAGGTTGGAGTTTGACTGCTTGTATGTACAAAAAGGCATTCGACAGAAGGCACGTCGGTAGGTACGCTATTGCTGCTCTTTGCTTCATTACTCTGTCTGCAGGAAATTTCTCTTCCGCATGATCATGGCATTGACGTAGGGTGTGTGCTCTGTGGAGTTTGGAGCGCTCGGAATGCTTTACTTCTAAGTTACTTTTTGCGCGAATGCAAGTGTCCGGAGAAATTTGCATCGATGTTAATTTGCCCGCATACTTGTGTGTGGTTGTAAGCACCACTCTTGTCATGATACATGTTCGCTGCAATCTTCTACGATAACCATGTGTGTTTGTAGACTGGAATAAGTTAACTGTGCAATTGTGCATTCATTGCGATTTATCGTACACCGGAGTCGTTTCTTTGATGTGTGTTTGCCTTTGTAATATACTCGTATGTAAATACCGCCGAATTATGCATCATACAAAATCAGAATAGGAGGTCGTGAGCATGACGTGTTCTATCGATTGCGGCAACCGAAACACGCCACTTCGCCGGTCGCCCCCACCCCGCCGTGTGTCAGTGCTCGGCTAGAAACCGGTCAACGAGCTGGGATGTTTACCTGACAACGGTGCCGACGGGGCTGCACGCGTCGGTGCCGACGAACCCCCCGACCACGACGTGCGGGCGACACGCTCTGGCCCGTTACCATGGCAACCATTCAACAGTGGACAATGCGCACCTGACGTTCGCTGTGGGGCACAGCGGGTACCAGCCACGCTGTTCGGCGCACAATGCACCTTCTATGTTCGGTCTGAAGGCCGTGTGGTGTACTGTATCGCAGACGGTATTGTCTTCAGTACATCGGCATGACATCACATCATGCACGGCTTGAACAACAACGAGGAGGGTCCAAATCAATGGCCCGCTAATCATTTCCTTCATTTAGGTATAGACGTACATAGTAGTCCGTTTACTTAGGTGTTTTCGTGAACACGATATCAATGCAGTGGTCCTGCAGGGCTGTGAACACTGCCACTGGGATTAATTCGGATAAGTCGGCTGCTTCAACTTATTTGATCGTTCCATGCCACCGTTCCAAGAGCGAGGTCTTTAGGATGTTCTTCAGCTTACCCGAGGTCTGAGGGTCTAACAAGGCCGACTTCTATTTCTATAGTTTAAAGGGAATGGCGCAGCCCGAATTGTCAGTTGATGGAATACACCATTATTTCTTCGGAACATCAACGACACACTTAACCACATAACACATCCATGAACTCTTGCTTGCAGCAGCACCAACCAGCACAATTGAGGAAAAGACAAGACAATTCTCATAATCACCTGCTCTAACATGTTAGGTAGGCATATTGCACGTCCACGAACGTTAGTTTGAATTACAATCGATATTGTAAGGAATCATGGTTGCGAATGGATTAATGGTTAAGCGGTATGTATGAACAGTATTACAATATCACGATTCAATTCATTCTGAAGGTATACAGTCATGTATATATGCGAATAGACAGCCGCAATGACGGTTACAAATGAAATTGCAAAACATTGAATATCTGATTTATCTGCATTTATAGTTTGCTTTGACAAATTCAAAGCACGTAACCAAATAGTTATAGCGGTTTCAAAACTAGGAATAACTCTAGCTGAGCCACTGACGATGGTCGGCTGAGAAAACGACGCACTTGTGACATGCTTAAATCTAACTCACAATTGATACTTTCACGAACATTTTAGTATCACACACAAATGTTCCACATTGATCTTCTTAGCTCTTATGTATTTACCCCACCACAGACCTGGGGCGCACATATCGACATTTCTAGCCCGTGCGCGTACCCCGCTCCCCGCAGGCCAGGAAAGCACCTGTGGTCCCGTACCCCGCTCCCCGCAGGTCAGAACAGCACTTATGGTCCCGTACCCCGCTCCCCGCAGGCCAGAACAGCACCTGCGGTCCCGTACCCCGCTTCCCGCAGGCCAGGAAAGCACCTGTGGTCCCGTACCGTCTGCCTACTGGACACCACGGGGCTCCACGAAGACGGCATCGATCTGGCCAGTAACCACTGACTCGGCAAAAGTCTATGAATAACCAACACGTCCGCGGCCCCGGTCGTCATCGGCCCAGTGTTGCTCGAGCACTTGTTTGTTCCTGCATCCTTATTGCTATTGCTTACGGTAATAATGAATTATGGTTATTGGTCATGTTAATGCAAATTTTTATGACGGATGTAGTTTGTATGGAAATGAGGTTGTTCAGACTATTTGCCAATTAAACTGTTCCGAACGTGTATTGTGTGAGGTTTTATGGAAGCCAAGCCTGTCCGCATGCCCCGGTTAACTTAAACTATAAATTGAAAATAAGGACGTTTGCCAATTTCTCCTAAAATTAGGAGAACGTGGATGGAAAGAGTACTGTGCAGTTGTATAGGCAATGCCTAGCTTCCATGCTCCTGAAAACTGTTCCTAGTTAACATAAACATTTCACATTCATTGCCACAACATTGTTCATAAGTCAAGTGATTTACCTCGAGTTCCTGAACATACCTAGACCTAGTTATTCGCTACTAGGCGACCTTTGACGGCACTGGAAACACATTCCATCCCAAGCATGCATACCCGATACTAACGGACCCCATTCGTGCAGATAACCACTCACAATGAGACCACTTGTCACGATAGCCTCGATACCCACGATACGATAGCCTCGATAGCTAACGTGCTCGACCCACTGAACTTGGATCGGCGAATGGCGTGTGTATAGCTGACTACTAATTATTACCACACTGGTGATGATTGGTGATCAGGCGTGATCGGTTATTGCGAGAGCGAAGACAGAATGTCGCAAGCAGGCCAACATCAAAGGGACACGAATGACGTTCATTCCCTTATACGTGCACCGCATCTGATTGTTTATTTGCACAGGGTCAACACTTTGGGAGATAAAACTCACCGGCCCCCTGGAAAAAATCCCCAAAACACGGTCACACACACACACACACACACACACACACACACACACACACACACACACACACACACACACACACACACACACACACACACACACACACACACACACACACACACACACACACACACACACACACACACACACACACACACACACACACACACACACACACACACACACACACACACACACACACACACACACACACATACACACACACACACACACACACACACACACACACACATACACGCGCACGCACACACACACACACGCACGCACGTACGCACGCACGCACGCACGCACGCACGCACGCACGCACGCACGCACGCACATACGCACACACACACACACACACACACACACACACACACACACACACACACACACACACACACACACACACACACACACCATCTCTACAAACACAGCGTCTCACTCGTTGCACCTCCTCTGACCTCTCCACCCTCTTCCAGGACGGCCGCACGGCGCTGCACCTGAGTGCCGCCTCCTCTGACCTCCCCACCCTCTTCCAGGACGGCCGCACGGCGCTGCACCTGAGTGCCGCCTCCTCTGACCTCCCCACCCTCTTCCAGGACGGCCGCACGGCGCTGCACCTGAGTGCCGCCTCCTCTGACCTCTCCACCCTCTTCCAGGACGGCCGCACGGCGCTGCACCTGAGTGCCGCCTCCTCTGACCTCCCCACCCTCTTCCAGGACGGCCGCACGGCGCTGCACCTGAGTGCCGCCTCCTCTGACCTCCCCACCCTCTTCCAGGACGGCCGCACTGCGCTGCACCTGAGTGCCGCCTCCTCTGACCTCCCCACCCTCTTCCAGGACGGCCGCACGGCGCTGCACCTGAGTGCCGCCTCCTCTGACCTCCCCACCCTCTTCCAGGACGGTCGCACGGCGCTGCACCTGAGTGCCGCCTCCTCTGACCTCCTCACCCTCTTCCAGGACGGTCGCACGGCGCTGCACCTGAGTGCCGCCTCCTCTGACCTCCCCACCCTCTTCCAGGACGGCCGCACGGCGCTGCACCTGAGTGCCGCCTCCTCTGACCTCCCCACCCTCTTCCAGGACGGCCGCACGGCGCTGCACCTGAGTGCCGCCTCCTCTGACCTCCCCGCCCTCTTCCAGGACGGCCGCACGGCGCTGCACCTGAGTGCCGCCTCCTCTGACCTCTCCACCCTCTTCCAGGACGGCCGCACGGCGCTGCACCTGAGTGCCGCCTCCTCCGACCTCTCCACCCTCTTCCAGGACGGCCGCACGGCGCTGCACCTGAGTGCCGCCTCCTCTGACCTCCCCACCCTCTTCCAGGACGGCCGCACGGCGCTGCACCTGAGTGCCGCCTCCTCTGACCTCCTCACCCTCTTCCAGGACGGCCGCACGGCGCTGCACCTGAGTGCCGCCTCCTCTGACCTCCCCACCCTCTTCCAGGACGGTCGCACGGCGCTGCACCTGAGTGCCGCCTCCTCTGACCTCTCCACCCTCTTCCAGGACGGCCGCACGGCGCTGCACCTGAGTGCCGCCTCCTCTGACCTCCCCACCCTCTTCCAGGACGGTCGCACGGCGCTGCACCTGAGTGCCGCCTCCTCTGACCTCCCCACCCTCTTCCAGGACGGCCGCACGGCGCTGCACCTGAGTGCCGCCTCCTCTGACCTCCTCACCCTCTTCCAGGACGGTCGCACGGCGCTGCACCTGAGTGCCGCCTCCTCCGACCCGCGCGCCACCTATGACCTGCTGGTACGGGCCGGGGCAGAGGAGAAGGCCCGGGACCGGCGAGGCAGACCCGCCCAGTACTACCTGGACCACCCAGATGACCTGGCGCTGCCCACCAAGGCAGAGCCGACCGGTCGGAACCGGCAGAGACAGAGGAGGACTCCACCCAAGGACCACGTACGGGCCCGGAAACCACGGGATCACGGCCCTACCAGTGGCGGCAGTAAGTGTTAACGCGTGGGGCTAGTGATAGGAAGGGTGATTTAGCCGCTGTAAGAGCGTAATAGTGATAGCAATGGTAACAAGTTATGGTAGAGAGGGGAAAAGGGTCACAAAAGTCTCAACCTGAACGCATATCGGGTAATAATCACATGCATTGCCGGTTACTGGACGAAAATTGCTTCACAGATTTAATTCAGCTGAAGTAAAAACAGCTATTTTATTTTGCTGGCCCAGTTAAAATACATTTCAAAAAGTGATTACCACGACACAGATACAATATTTACTAATGTTGAGGATTCATTGCACTAAAGCACAGCAAGTAACCATTTAAAGGAAATAGTTCACCTTTAACATGGGGTTTTGGACTGAGATAGCTGATTTGTAGAGCAGATCTAAAAATGGGTTGTGGTGAAATAATTACCTCCCTACGTTAAGTAATTTCGACACCGGACTAGTGGGCCCGGTTTCATGTCTGCTGTTTCGGGCCACGATCGAAACATGAACGCTCGCCACCGGAGGCAGGTACACTCTCTGGCACGTAGTCTCTGATCACGACGCCTCGTCGGATCAGAGACTACGTCCGCTCAGCCGCCCGGTCGGCGCGGTGGCCCCTTGTCAGAGACTGTACTTGGCGTCAGGCGGAGCGGGGCGGAGCCAGAACGCCAGCTGCCATCGTACGATTTCTCGTGAAATACAAAGAGAAACTTACTTCTTTCTCCACATATATCCATCAGTTGTCCAAACGAAAGTCATATTCATAGTTTTGAGCTCAAGATGCACCGTATTGTTGAATTTCAAGACAGCTTTCAAGGTGACTTATTCCCTTTAAACACATGGAGCGATGCCGTTCGAATGTTGCCTCTTCATTTCGTTTCTCGATGTGCAGTGAAGGCCACGTGGGTGCCGTCACGCGCAGTGAAGGCCACGTGGGTGCCGTCACGCGCAGTGAAGGCCACGTGGGTGCCGTCACGCGCAGTGAAGGCCACGTGGATGCCGTCACGTGCAGTGAAGGCCACGTGGGTGCCGTCACGCGCAGTGAAGGCCACGTGGGTGCCGTCACGCGCAGTGAAGGCCACGTGGGTGCCGTCACGCGCAGGGAAATGAGGCCGCACGTCTTGCTAGCGAAATGTCACGGTAACGTTATCGATCGGTGGTGACGCAAAGGCCCCGTGGCGCTGCAGCTGCAGCTTTAATGCGAACATTGCATCGATTCGCACACTGTGCTGCGTGCTTGGAAACTGTTTACAGCGTTGGGCAAAGCGACCTGGATAACACACTCCTAAACGTCATCTCAGCGTTCGGAAATTAATTCCTTCCAATCGACTCCAGCATTCATTTGGCCATGTTTTCGATGTCGTGTCGGCCATCGCTCTGTCGTGAAATAGTGATATCGGGATGACATTAACAAACGTTTAATTTCCAAAGTCGACCGGGCACGGAAACTCTCCTTCACAATGGCGCTCTTAACCATTCGCATTCTCTTATCGCATCGCCTGCTGATAATCATGTTTCATTGCTGTCGCATAAGTGCCATGACACAGGAGTGCATCGTCCAGTGTTTCTTCGTGCACTACTCCATTATTGTGTAACCAAAGTACATCAAAGGCCGACTTACAACCTCCCGTGTCACCCCCCCCCCCCCTCCAGCTGGATCTGGCCCTGTGTCACATGCCACGATCCGGATCTGGATCCACGGCCGGGATCTGGAGAAGCTGGAGCGGATGGTGCTGGATGGACATGGCGAGCGGCTGCTGAACGAAACGGCCAGGTCAAACCAGGTCAACAAGTTCCTCACCGCCGTCCGGCCGCTCATGGTGGGTAGAGGGGCGGGGAAGGGATGGGAGACGATCATGGTGGGTAGAGGGGCGGGGAAGGGAGAGGAGACGATCATGGTGGGTAGAGGGGCGGGGAAGGGGTGGTGGGTAGAGGGGCGGGGCAGAGATAGGATACGATCATGGTGGGTAGAGGGGCGGGGAATGGGTGGTGGGTAGAGGGGCGGGGAAGGGATAGGAGACGATCATGGTAGGTAGAGGGGCGGGTAGAATGTCGGGGATGAACATGTTGAGTAGAGGGACCGAAATAGAAGGTACACAGATGCTTGTTGAGTAGAGGGACCGAAATAGAAGATACACAGATGTTTGTAGTGGGTAGTGAGTCTTGTCAGATGCTCTGGAAATATTATTGCTAAGGTGCCCACAGTGTAAGGCTTGTGAAGAAAGAACGGTTACAGTACCTATCATACTTGTTTTTTAACAAACAGATGCGTGTTATGTTACAACGCTGTTTTATATTAAGAAACCGCCTGCCCTCTTTTCAAACTCCATGCTAATCACTTAGCTGGTGACTGTTCTAGATTCGTATTCGTGAACTGCACTCGGCGGCCATCAACGGGGACTCAGCGAAGGTGGAGGCCATGACTGAGTGTCAGGCCAGTCTGCTGACCTCCAAAGATCAAAACGGCCTCACCATTCTCCACAAGGTCAGTAGGAACATACCGGCGAACGGATGTATTGAATGGTGAGTACTTCTCCTACCACAGCGTTCTATGAGTTGTATTATAGCATATATGACTAGCGTATATGAGTACGGAATTTCCGTGCGTGGCCTGGACAACACTTTGCTTATTGTCCATGCTTTAATGCCCCACATGTGGAACGCCATGCCAATATTACCGCAGGACACAGCTCACATTTCAGATGAGCTAACTGTTACCAGGTAGACGTTACCTCCCTCGAACTCAATAATATCCTTTCCATAAACCGAAGAGCACCGTTCAAGGCTAGACAAACGCTTCACGTATTCGAATCAACAGCAGCCACAGCGCATGTCCAATCTACTGAATCCTGTTCGCGCTGTACGTGTCAGCTGGCGGTTACGACAGAAGCGGCTGTTGGTTCACGTGTGCAGGTCCGGACGGCTGGAAATCGGCCTGACCTTTTGGTGAACTGTCACGGCGCTGTTACAGACTGCGGGAATGGGACACAAGGACATTGTGCAGACTCTGCTGGTCGCTATGGCACCACGACAAATTGCGAATTCAGCTCAAGAGTCTATCAATGCATTGAGCTGATAAACTACATTTCGAGTGTAAAGCCGGTGTTATAATGTAATGCAATATTTGTATTTTTACCTTAGGATTAACTTTGACACCAGCGCTCTGTGTTCACCATCACGAACCAATGCTCCTGTCTGTAAAACCGAACAGTTAGACGTTATAAAAATGTTCTTTAAACAAAAATATTGACCTTTTGATCTATGTTCTGCATTATCTAATGCAACATGTATGGTATTCAATTGATCGAGTCTCAATTACAAAATGAAATCACAACTTTCCTATTTCGAATTTTTATCTATTTAAAAAACAAGTACATATACTTCTTTCGGAGTTCATGCTCGGGGTTTTCCCTTCACTAATGGGAGCGCGACATATCTGGCGCCATGGTTTGAATCTGTTCAACGTTGAATACCTCTCGTTGAATTACCTCTCAACAAATCGCACACACTAAATATGTCGTCCTGGGGGCCAAGTTAAACCGCCGAATGCGTCACGGTTTTCATAAATGTTTATTGCTTCATTACGGAAAAACGGTTCAGATAAATGTTGCATGTGTGCATTCTAATGTATTGAATACCAGTATGTTGCAAATTAATGTGGGAAAACACCTTTTCTAAATGAGTCAAGGACACTAAATAGGTCGCCGTCCGGGGTCAAACTGAATTGCCGATTTCAATGCACTTTTTCAAATGCTTGTTGATTGTTCATAAAAGTTTGGTACATATTCGCAAAGGATAGAGTGCAGGAAACATATTTCACACCTTCATGATAAATAACAATGCATAGGCAGGATAATTTTAGCTCGGACATTTAATTCGTTACCAAGTACTTGTTGAGACCGACCGTTATAAGCGTGGAACGCTTATCAACCTTAACTTGAAATAACTTCAGCTAAGGACATTTTTATGCAAAATATGATTGGATGTACTTATAAGTTGAGTGCTTCTTCCCATTTCAAGTGCTAACTTCATTTTTGTGGAAAAGGGTAATGATTTTCCTTTAACATTGTATTTGATATACTAGATAAGAACGAGGAAGCCTTATGTAAGAAATAGGTCTACTTGGTCTGTACAGTTTTATTCAGCCTTTGAAGCTTTCACAAACCAACTTCCCTATTAATATGTGTCTCGCGAGCGATTGCCGCTGATCCCAGTCTCCGGGGCTGCTAGTCCGACTCCCCGTGACCCCAGTCTCCGGGGCTGCTAGTCCGACTCCCCGTGACCCCAGTCTCCGGGGCTGCTAGTCCGACTTCCCGTGACCCCAGTCTCCGGTGCTGCTAGTCCGACTCCCCGTGACCCTAGTCTCCGGGGCTGCTAGTCCGACTCCCCGTGACTCCAGTCTCCGGGGCTGCTAGTCCGACTCCCCGTGACCCCAGTCTCCGGGGCTGCTAGTCCGACTCCCCGTGACCCCAGTCTCCGGTGCTGCTAGTCCGACTCCCCGTGACCCCAGTCTCCGGGGCTGCTAGTCCGACTCCCCGTGACCCTAGTCTCCGGGGCTGCTAGTCCGACTCCCCGTGACCCCAGTCTCCGGGGCTGCTAGTCCGACTCCCCGTGACCCCAGTCTCCCGGGCTGCTAGTACGACTCCCCGTGACCCCAGTCTCCGGTGCTGCTAGTCCGACTCCCCGTGACCCCAGTCTCCGGTGCTGCTAGTCCGACTCCCCGTGACCCCAGTCTCCGGGGCTGCTAGTCCGACTCCCCGTGACCCCAGTCTCCGGGGCTGCTAGTCCGACTCCCCGTGACCCCAGTCTCCGGGGCTGCTAGTCCGACTCCCCGTGACCCCAGTCTCCCGGGCTGCTAGTCCGACTCCCCGTGACCCCAGTCTCCGGTGCTGCTAGTCCGACTCCCCGTGATCCCAGTATCCGGGGCTGCTAGTCCTACTCTAGCTGCTAGTCTGGCTGCTCTGGAGCAGCTGTAGCGATTTGAAAATGAAAAGAACATTGGGAAGATCGCGGTGTTCATGTTTTGCTATCACACTTGCCTTTGAAGTTTATGTTTTCACCTCATTTTAGATGATTATCTTACCGAGGTGTTGCTGCTTTGTATCCGACTTTGAGCCCTCTGAGGAAGAAACTGTTCTGTACCTATGATGTGGTGTGAACACGGAACAGTCTAGCATTTACGTTGTATCTTCGCATCACTAATGTTTGCTCTTGTATTTATGTCTTTGACAGGCTGCGTGTCTGGGCCACGATAGCATTGTGAAGACGGTGCTGAGCATGGTGAGGGACCTGAAGGATGAACCTGATAACGACGGCTTCACGCCACCCTTCTACGCTGCCACCAGTCAGAACAACGACATCTATGATATGCTGGTCAAAGCCGGCGCCGACGTCCACCGGGTCGACAAGGTCAGATGGCGGGTCATGTTCGGGGTGGGTGAAGGCCGAACTAAATGAAAGTCAAGTGATAAGGTTTAGATGTTCAGGGTCTTGATTGATACACCATTCTGTTCAAGGGAAATAATTATCTTTCCCTACAAAAATGGAGTTATCACTTGAAATCGACAGACGAGACCAAAGTATATTGTACATTTATTACAGTTTGCATATACACATTCCCACCGAAAGATATTTCAAGTTAAAGTTGATAAGCGTTCCACACTTTTAATAACCGGTACTCTCAAGTACTTGGTAACGCATTTCGGTGTTCACCAAAATCCGGTATTGCCTTTTGACGAAATGGTATGGAAAATATGCCTTCCACACTGTTTATCGTGATGATGTGCCCTACTGCCCTCAAAAATCAACAAACATTGAATAAAAAGCAACCAAATTAGCAGTTAACTTATGCACCCAACGACGGCCCAGTTAGTGGTTGCGAACCTCAATTTTGGAAAATTGGTTCATGTATCAACAACATTAGGAGTTTTGTATTGTTTTGTATCTGGCTGTATATAACACTAGGCTTAAGCTTATCATATGTTCTTCTTCTTCAAAAACATCGTCATGAAACAATGGAAAAAAATGCGAATGAAATCAGAAGTTCACTTATGCACCCAACGGTAACCTATTTAGTGTCGGCGATTTGTTTCATTGACCAATCAGGGACGTTGTCACGCTTCTTGGCGCACTTACTTTATTTCTGGTCATATGACTTGTTTACAAATCAACATTCAAACCAGAGATAGTGATGGATCATACTGTTCGTCATCATACATAAGTACATACTTTTAATTTCCCAAAATGTAATTTTCGAAATAGAAAAACGAAATTCTTTCACTTTTAAATTGAGATTCAATCAATTTGATACAATGTGTAATACAATAATGCTGATAAATAAATCAAAAGGTCATAATTTCCCTTTAAAGACAATTGGCGGGTATACTGTCGTATTTTTCGAGTTTGATGCTAGTTTTACTAACATTTTAAAGTGTCGACTTATTTAACGTTGTTCTGCGATGATGAAATTACATCGTATTTGTATCGCACCTTCAGCATTAGCTGATTTGTATGCAATACAAATGCCAACTACTAACGGTTACCGACCCACCTTTTTCACTCGGTTGGCTTACAAATACCACAAACAAACAAATAATGCGACTTTGTAGCAGAAGCTGCGCGGCACGTGAGTAACTCCACCTCCTCCGTCCTACAGCGTAAGAAGACAGCAATATACTACCATGACCACCCGAAGGAGCTGCCGATACAGCACGCTTACCAGCTCCCTGACGCGCCTCGAAACTCGGGCGACTCGCTGGGTGTGCCGGAATCGAGCCGGAGACGCTCTCCCAGCACAGACCGACATCAGGGCGCTGGAGGAGGAGGAGGAGGAGAGGGAGGAGGAGGAGGAGGAAGAGGCAAGAAGTCAATCAGTCGCAGAGATATGGTCAGTACAGATGCCGAGCAGGCAGTACATACAATTGAGTGGGTATGACTAATATAGTTAAACAAACTAATATACATAGTATGGGTCCGGAGCATGCAATAATGCAACTGACTGGACTGGACTGACTGGACTGGACACGTAGAGAGTGAAATGGTCATTCTTCTCAATCGTTCTTCGGTGTTTTACACCTTAAGTGAATGTGATCCAGGATAGTAGATTACGGCATGCAGATAAAGAATGAACCTTGCATCCGTTCTGGTACAAATGTGCATTATGTATAGCATCGGTTGCTGATTCAATCTATATTCACAAGGCTCTGAGATGCCAGTATACAAAAATAATGATCTAAATTAGCTTTATAATAGCTAATGCATCATGGTTTTGTAGACGAGAATGCCTATAAATAAAAGTACCTCAGAAACCACAGCACCACATATATACAAAT